>VYXF01006258.1:168480-193439 GCA_013397295.1 Polioptila caerulea | reverse complement strand
GCGCCCCGCCCCCGGAGGGCCCCCGCCGGCCCGGGGGACACCGCAGCTTCCAGCGCGGCCACGGGCGGCCCGGGAGAGGAGGAGGCAGGGGGCCCGGGGTAGGCGTGTCCCGGGATACCCGCGGGTACCGGGAGCGGGGCCATTCCCGGCGGGAGGGGGCTCCGGGACACGCTCCNGGCGGCCGAGGCCGAGCGGGGCTTGGCCGGCGCTTGTGAGGCTTCGAGCGGCCGTGCCCGGGGCGAGTGTCGTAGGAGGCAGCTCTGCCGCCTCCTCGTTGCCCTGTGGTGTCGCGGGCCTCTACTCAGAGGCTGCGGTGGCAGCCTGGGCCCCAGGGTAGCCCGTGTGCGTGGGAGGTAGCGAAGTGCGTCGAGGTGTGGGGATTTTCACCGTAGAGGGTGAGCGGGACTGGCAAAGGCGCTGGGTCTGAATCAGTTGTAGCACAGAGGCCTTTGCAGCAGTCTGGGAGGTGAGCAGTAAAAAGCTGCTGGAGCGGCTGAACACCGGCTGTAATTCGGGACATGGGGCCCTGTCCCCGCGCCGTGCCAGCGCTGGAGCTCTGTGTGCTCCGGGTAAACACTGCGCTGTGCCTGCGGGCAGGTCCTAAGCCTGAGTAAGGAGAGATAAAGTTTATGTGAAAGGCTGTCATACGATGAGAATGGTGTGCAAGTCTCAGATGTGTCTGTTTTTTCCCAGTTGCCTCGATAAAATCCGCAGAGGGGTTTAAGTGCTCCCCCAGCTCTCAGATGGTGAGCTCAGACAAGCTGAAGCAGCGCTCAGTGTGACCGGCCACGCCGAGCTGCAACAACTCTGAAAGGAGGCTGTAGTGAGGTGGGGCCTGTCTCTTCCGCCGTGACTGCAGAGAGAGGACCAGAAGTGGCCTTAAAATGGGACAGGGGAGATTGAGATTAGCTACTAGAAGAAAAAATTCACTGTTTGGATGGCCAGGCATTGGAATAGGCTTCCCAGGGAAGTGGTGGAGTCGCTTTCCTGGAGGTGTTTAAGATGTGCTTGGATCTGGTGCTGGGTGATGTGGTTTAGGCGTTACAGAGACAATGCCTTGATGACAGCTGGACTTAATGATATTAAAGATCTCTTGACTATTCTATGATTCTGTGTAACTGAATTCTGTGTAACTGTGTAGCCTCTCAAAATGCAAGTTATTACAGTTAACATTAAAAATTTCAGACTATAACTACAGCTTGCTGGTACTGATTGCTTGTCTGGGTAATTTGTACTGCTAAAGATTTGGTTGCTTCCACAATGTTTTGGCGTGGCTAGTGGCTTGGTCCAGTGATTTTTTCCTCTTCTTGGAATCTGCAATAATTTTGCACTAGAGAAACATACCGGAATAGATTTGAATTAATTTGGACTGTGCTTAAAAAGAGTTTTTGCAGTCCTCTTACTGTCTATGCTGTTTCACACCATGCCCCAGAGAGCAGGTTGGTGATGAGGTGATGTTGCAAACTGCTTAATGACTGAGAAAACTTCTGAGCTTTGTGCTTGCATGCACCTGCACTCAACATGCCGGTCAACTTATTGCCGTGTTTGCTTGAGCTACTTCTAAGCAGTGCCAGTCCACTAGGTTTCCAGCTGCAGCTGCATCAGATCCTGCCCCAACACATGCCTTGCAGAGAGGCAGAGGTCCAAGAAGTTGATATTCAGGCATAAAAATTAGGTCACTTTTATAGACGGTGCTGTAATGAGGACTGAGCTTGGGCACAGTAGGGGTGCCAGGCAGTGCTGTGTAAAACAAAAACTTTGGAGGTGGCCTGAAAGAGAGTTGAAGACAAAAGCCTGGACTTCCAGGCTGTGTTCCAGACACCTGTGTATGTAGCAGAAAAGCAGGACAAGATTTGCTTTCCAGGGGCATAAGCAGGGCCTTGTACAAACATCCAAGTCCCATATTCTCCTTCCCAACTGTAGTTGCTGTCTTTCTGTTTGGGCACACAGGCTGCCAGCAGTACCACAAAGCCAACTGGTAAACTAGATTGCATTTGTCCTTAGTGAGCATTTCAGGCTTGTGTGTGCTCTGCAGTTTGCGTTTCCTCTCGCTTCAGTTGACAGCATGCTCAAAATGGTGACCTGAGTGTGGAACTAGCAGGGGCACTGGGAATCGCAGGGGAGTTGTGTTCCTTGGTAAAGCCAGATCTGTTTTGCTGTGTGCTCAAACCGTTGATCCTGTCTTAGTCAGCCCTTTCTTGTTCCCAGGGCTGGGTCCCATCCCTTTCCCACGCACATGCTGTGTGCTCAGCTCCCGGGCATGCCCAATTAAATAGGAAGCATACCTTACCACAGGGATGTTTTTACTGAGAGGAGCATCTTTAGTGCAAGTGAATCATACCGAGACTTAACATGCTGCATCAGTGAAAGTTTTAGAATAGTGCTTAGCCAAGCATTTTCTTATCTGTACCCATTTTTATCCATTGGTTTACTAAAAAAGCACAAGACCCATGTGTATTGCAGCAGTATTAAGTACAACAGAATATTACACAGTACCAAATGCTTTACAGAATCACAGAATGGGTCAGGCTGAAGGGACCACACTGGGTCATCTGGTCTAACCTCCCAGCTCAAGCAGGGTCATCCCAGAAACATGGCACAGGATTGTGTCCAGACACTTCTTGAGTATCTCTGGTGAGGGAGACCCCACACTCTCTCTTTGCAATCTGTTCCAGTGCTCAGTTACCTGCACTGTAAAGAAGTTCTTCCTCATATCCAGGTGGAACTTCCTGTGCATCAGTTTGTCACTGTATCCAATTGCTCAACACCAGAGCAGAGCCTGGAGCCATCTGCTTGGCACCTCCCTTCAGATACTGACAGACATTCATGAGGTCCCCTCTCAGTTGTCTCTTCTCAAGGCTGGACAGGCCAAGTTCCCTCAGGTTTTCCTCATAAGAGAGATGTTGACCTGCTCCAGGAGCTCCATGTTTCTCTTGTACTGAGGAGCCCAGAACTGGACACAGCACTTCAGAGGCAGCCTCAGTAGGGCTGAGTAAAAGGGCTGGATCACCTCCCTCAACCTGCTGACCTTCCTAATGTGCACCTGAGGATCTTACTGGCCTTCTTGGCCATGGCTCATGGAGAGCTCACTAATGGCNCTCCTCCCAGCTTTGTGTCATCAGGGAACTCACTGAGGAGGCCTCTGCCCCTTCATCTGAGTAATTGATGAACAGGTTAAACAATGCTGGGCTCAGTATTGAACCTTGGGACACACCACAAGTGATAGGCCTCCTGGACCTTGTGCCACTAATTATGACCCTCTGGGATCTGCTGTTCAGCCAGTTCTCAGTCCACCTCACTTAGAATCCTGGCACACCCTTAACTCATAGAGGAATAGGAACAATGGCAATGTAAACAGTGGTGGTATCTGTGGGGGATGAGTAATAAAAGTAGGGATGAGAGAGAGGGGCTGTGGAGTTGTGTGGTACATTCTCCTTTGGGTGGCTGTCTACCAGCTCTGCTGAAAATGAAGAGGTGTTTTTCTTCTGAATAAGTGTCATATGTATCTTGCTGGGTTCCTGTTTCACACTTAAATAAGCAGTTGCTTTGTGATACAGGGAAGGGCTCATTTGAACAAGTGTAAATTGCAATTCCTTACCTGGCTTGGTACAAGGCTCTTCCTGCTGTTAATTGTGAGCCTGGCTTGAGTTGAATACCTTTCCCTTACTGGTACTGCAAGGTACATTTTTTTATGCTGCCTTGCTAATAAGAAAATTACATAGAGCTCAGCAACAAGTCTGCATGCATTTTGATGTGAACAGTCTTCAACCTGCCTGTTTGTAATAGTCTTAGGGAGCTTGAAAGGCTCTGGTAGTTTTTTTAGTAATATTTGGGACAAAATGCAGGAATCTCCTGAATTAGGGAAGAAGATCTCAGGCTCCTATCCCAGGTTTGTGAGGTGGGGTTTTGGTTCTTTTGTTTGGTTGGGGTTTTTGGGTTTTTTACCCTTTGTCTGGGTGAAAATTGACCATGATAGTTTTCTCATCATGCACAGGGGATTAGTAAAGTGTGAAGCTTTTTGAGGCGTGTGAAGGGTGGTGCGTGCCTCATGATTTAAGATTCTTTTTCATGGAGGAAGAAAGTGCTGAGAGAAATAAAAAAACAAGTTTGAAAAGCCAGCAGAAATATCTTTAGAGTGAGTTAGGATAAGCAGAGTGGAGAGAGCGAGGTCCCCAGGAGCCGTGTGAGTCAGAGCTGTTCCCTGCCCCAGCCCCAAGCGCAGCTTCCCAGCAAGTGGAGAGCTGTGCCAGCTCTTCCTGCCGGTGAGCTGGCCCAGTGGAGTGGCTGTGGTGGGAGGCCTGACTGACACATTCAGGCTGCCTGGGAGGAAATGTGCTGGATGCTTTCAGTCCAAATGTATGGGTATTCGTCTGCTCCATCAAAAGGAAAAGGCTAGTATCTGTAATTGTAACTTATTTTATTTCAAGCTTTGAACTTAAATCTCTCTCAGTACCCAGCTTACATCCTTCCTAGCTGTTTAGCTGTTGATAGTCCTATTATTCTTACTTCTGTACTACAGAAAAATGGGTGAATTAAAAATGAAATTGTGACTTTACTCATTTACTCATGTGGCTATATTGCAATTTGCAATATTATCAGGTAGCTAAAATGGCACAAAAGAATATATATAATCCCTCTGTATCTCACTGAATTAGAATGAAGAGTGTAGAATTCTTACATAACCTCTCCCTGTTTTTTTGAGGGGGTGTATTTGTACCTCCAAAGTGAGGATAACCTTTTACTGGACAGTAAGGAAGCTGTGGCAGTTGAGAAATAGCCCCTGGTGATGGTTACATAGTGATTTGTACTATTACAATTTCCTGGCAACAGTATCCTACACGCTCAGACAAGTTTTTTGTTAATTTAGCCATTTTTAGCAGTGTTGCACAGGTGCAATACGTGCTATAATTTCTAGGGTTTTAACTTTTAAAAAAGACTCAAGTTGTATTAAAAACAAAAGCAACAACTGTTTTTTTCACCATTATAGTTGTGTATGTGTCTACTGGGTGTCATTTGAATTTTCACAGAGGCTCTGGAAAAAGGAAGGATTGAAGCTCTTATATTCACTGCTCTGTCAGGTAAAAAGCAATGGATTCCTGCAGGGTAGCTTGTGGGGTCTTGGTGGTGTTTTGTACATTATTCTTTAAAAGTGCTTGGAGGCTTTGATGACTTTTCAGAGCCTGCAGTGTGAACTCTTGTGATTTGCGTTTGTTCCCTGCAATTTGCCGCTGCAGGCGCTGCACTAGCTTTGTTTAAATATAATGCCAAATGCCTTTAAAATAGGAATTTGAGCTGTGGATTAAGGAGACTACTTTGGTAATATTAAAGGCCTTTTTACTGCCCACATCAAATGTCTAACATACAATGCAATCTTCCTGAAGCTGTTGCTATATTCTTAGTAATGCAAAAAGAGAAGAAGGGTCTTTAGAAATGTCTTTTGTCATTTTCCTAGTAGCCTCTCCTTCTCAAAATTTATTCCAAAATGTGACAAATTTGACACATCAGAAGTGAGCAATAAGACTCAAAGTGCTGTTCTGTTTGTAGTTTAGTTGTACTTTACTTAAAATTTTGCTACTAACTTAAGTAAAGTTAGTACAGCGGCTGCTTGTCAGTGTTGTTACTTGAAGTGTGGACTACTGACCAAAAATTGTATTCATACTATGCCTGGCAGGTTTTACCAAAATGCTGTGAAGCAAGGAAATCCAACCCAAAGGGTTTTGTTAAATACAGATTTTACTATGGTAAAATAGAGTTTTATGCTGGGGAAAAAAATTACATGTAGTATTTGACCTTGATTTTAAACATGATTCTGTTTGCATACAGTATGAAAGGAAGAAACTGGCCATTGTGCAAGTTAATGGAATCCTGTATTCTGTATATCCCACATAATTAATTATTATGCAGTATTTTGTATATTTAGGTACTGTCTCAAAAGATTTATGAATTAGTTTATCATATTAAATTTAATCTTATCTTTTTGAAAGTGAAAATGGGTTAAGAATTTCCCTATTTAGCTTGCATTCAGAGTCTGATGAATGTTTTCTGCAGTTATTCATGTGAACAAGTTCTTGATTTCTGAAATGCTCAGCTGAGAAAGATAAAAATGTCATGATACTCATTTGCATAATCTTTAATGTAGTAACCACCTTGAAAATGCTGTGGGTTTGTAGACTGAAAAATATGTGGATTAGCTGAATAAGTAATCTGATTTATGAATATAAAATCTTGGTAGGATGGCTATTAGTTTGCAAGCAATCTGGAGACTGAGCATGGTTATATAATTAATTTATTAATAATTCTAAGGAATAAATTCACAGAAATAAAAATGTCCCATTGAATTCATTACCAGAACAGGGGTTGAAGTCACTGAATAAATTGCTCAGAGGGATTAGCTCATGCGTCTCTGCTTGTTACAACAAGTCTTCTGGTGCTATAGCACTCTTAATTCTATAGTAGTTTTACATTTGCCTGTACATTAAGCCTGTGGTATTTTTATTGCAATTGGGATACAAATTTGAGTAAGTCATTAATGCCAACAGTGTCTTTAACTGTTAGTGAGCAATCTCTGGGTGTTACTTGCTTTTCTCACTGTTAATTCTCAATGCAAGACAAAAACTCAAAAGGTGAAGGTGCAGAATTCAACCAAGGTCGGACATCTGCTTGATGACATTTTGACTTTGGTAGTTGTTTGTGAGTCTCACTTGTTTTTTCCCTAAGTTCTGGCTAGGACTTCCAAGTGCTAGATAAACTCTGGTGTGTGCTGAACTAGTCAGACTGCACCCAGTGTCTGCTCTGAGTTGCTACTGTGCAAACCAGATGGTTGGATGGACAAAAAAGCCCTAGTTAAATGTGCAGATACTCAAGTGGAGCCCAGTTGGAGCTAGAGACTAGAACTTAGAGAAAATGTTTCTGGACTTTTTTTTTGTCTTTTTAAAAAATATATATGTGTAAATAAATCAGCACTGACAAGCACAAATTTGCACTTAAATTTCTACAACCAGTGATTTTTGAAGGTCTCACCTGTTGATCCTGGGAGATCCTTACAGTTCATGTGAAATGACCAAAAGAAGCAAATTGATACTTAGTGTCAATGCATAGCTAGAATTCCTAAAAAGATTGTATTTTCTTTAGTAGAAACTGTTCTGTGTGAAAGAAAAAAAATGAAAATGATTTGAACTTACATAAATCATGGACTGGGGTAAAAATGAGTGTATAACAATTGCAGCAGAAGGCATTGCAGAGCCTGTGTGATTTCTGAGCTGGCTGTGAATCAGCGGGATCGCAGCGCCCTGAAACACACACGTCACACAGGCAGGAAGGCTGCAAGGCACACGCAGCATTTGGTTAGGCTCAATTTGAATGCTATGTCTAGCTTTGGGCATTACACCTCTGGGCTCTCAACAAATCCTTCCTGTCCTGGAGAGAAGAAGAGGATCCTCTGAGGTCTGGGGAGTGCAGTCTATGAAGGGTGATTGAGAATTTGGGTTATCTATAAGGATAACCTAAGGATAACATAAGGATAAAGACGAGAGGGGGACTAGAAGAGATTCCTGCAGGAAAGGAAGAGCTGTTCTCTGTGTTTGTTGAACATGAACTCAATTTATTATGTGCTATAGGCCATTCTTTATATACTAAACAGACTTCACACATTTTCAGGTTTGTGTGTTTGTGGATTTCATTTGGGCTAGGTTTTGGGTTGGGGTTTTTTTTGTTGGTTTTTTTTTTCAATAATAATGTCACTACTAGAAGAATCTGTATTGTTACTTTCTGTGATGTACTCAAGTGGGAATATGTAGAGGAATTTTGGTATTTGTAAGGAACGATGCTTGGTTTTTTCTTTCAATGATAAGGTGACAGCAATTTGAGAGGGCTTGGGTTTTCTTTCTAGAAAAGTCCAAGGATATGAAAGGCCACTGCAAAAGGGGAGGGACCATTTCTCTCTGTGTCTGTAACAATGAAGAAATAAAGGGATTAACTTTCCAGCAAGGAAGATTCAGGTTGTATTACAAAGAGCTTTTTTTCAGAGAAGGCCTGCTTCACACTAGAATAGCTTGCTTTTGAAGGTTTTGAAAAACAGGTTAGACATCTGCCACAAAAGATCATGCACAACTGATTCTACCCAGAGACAGGAGAGTAGATTAGATGACCTCTCAAGAATTTTTGCAGTTCTGTTTTCTGTGATTCTGTCAGCTCCATGGTTATTCGTTAGAGGCATGTGCTTTCACACAGAGCAGTGAGAATGTGAGGCTGGCTGGACGGGGTCAGACTGTTTAACCCAGTGCACCATCCCAGTGGGAGCTGAGAGCAGATGTGCAGGGGAATACTGTACTGAAGAGGATGATACTTTTTCTGTAGATGGTTTCTGTGTATTTAGTAGCTCTTGTTAGATTCCAGTTCCCTGAATTTATCTGGTGCCCCTTGAACAAGTCTGAGCTTTTGGTGCTCATGGTACTCCACATCCAGAAGCTCTTGCATCTCCATCACCTGTGTGAAAACCTTTCTCTTGGTTTTGAACCTGACCCCCTTTTACCTTCATTTGGTGCTTCTTGGCTCTCATTCTTTTAAGCAGACGTTATAGACCCATCCTCTCCATTGCAGCTAAAGACTTTATCAACCTTTACCTTATTTGTTCTTAGACTTTTCTCTGTCTTGATCCAAAAGTTCTAGCTTACGTAGCTATTTATTATATGGTGGATGATGCTTGGATTTTCCCTGTTGCCCTCTTCAGAGCATTTTGAGCTCTATATTCTTTCAGATGGAGGCCACAAAAGTCATATAGAAGTTAAGATGTAGTCATTGTTTAGGTAGCAAAGAGATGTTCTTTGTTTTATTCTCAATTCTTTTTCAAATAACTGGGGTTTTTTTGTTTTTGTGATTTTGTTGTTGAGCACTAAGCTTATGTTTCCATAATCTGCTGTCCTAACCTCAAGGCCCTTCTTCCTGAGTAATACTGTCAACTCATTGTATATTTGAAATTTGGAAAGCTTTATTCTCCTATGTGTCTTTAAACATTTGTCTCTAGCTAATGTCCTGTCCTGGATTATTGCTGAATTTCTAAGTCATATAAGGTCTGTATGTGTCTCTTCATTATAAGCCCTCACCTTCACCGCCTTTGATAATGAAGTGGCATCAGCAACTTTTGCTACCTTTCTACATCTCCTTTTCTGGCTTTCTTATAAATACAACAAGCAGCATGAGTCCCAGGATAGATTTCTGTGAGGATTGTTAACTTCTTTAACTCTTGTAGGTGATTTTATTCTGTTTTTGAAAAATTATTCGTCTGTGGAAGAGCCTTCATTATTTTTTTGGTAGGTCCTTAGCTTCCTTAAGCCTTCTGGAAATCCTGATAGATTGTATCATCAGGATTTCCACTGCCCATGTGCATTTGGGAATAAAATTAAGACAGTAGTAGCAAACAGCGTGATTATCTTAGACATGAGAAACTATTCACCAAATACAATGTTTTTGATTTAGTCACATTGTCACGTTCCAAGTTCTGACACATGCCCTTTCTGTGCTTTTTAATGCTCAGAATACAATGATTTAATCATTTCTGTCTTGATTCATTTTAATACTGGCATTATAAATGGATGCATTTTACTGCTTGAAGAAAGACTTTGATGAAGATCATTGTTAACTGAGTGCTGTTGAGTATGTCATGTTGTACAATAAAAAATTTGCAAAACAATTTAAATCTTTTCAGTACTAATCATGCCTATTGAAACAAACTACATTTTTATTTGTCAGTACTGTTTGGTGTTGTGTTATTGCTGAGATTATTGACAAAAATGGATATGTTATCTTTTATATTTTTTAATTTGTAGTGGAATATCACTCAGCAAACTGAGGGGGGAAAAAGGATAAGTAGCTTCAAATCAGAGTTATGCTCTACTGGTCACGTCCATTGCTCTGGATTTAGTAGAAAGGCTGAGCTTACTTGCCTGTATTAGATGAATATATGCAGCCTTTTGCCAACAAGAAATGTTGCTGATTATGTCATTATATGAGCAAGCTAAGATCTCTGCCCCTTTAATGGAAAAGAGCCCATAATTTAAAATGTAATGCATATTTTCAGGTAATTAAAAATGATGCATCTGAGTACTTTTCAAGGTTTTTCCCTTCCCCCAATTCCTTCCTTCCTCCAGCACACTTCTGGCATGGGAATGTGTTGTTTCCTGTGGCAAATATTGAAGGCTGATACAAACAGAAGATATTGTCTTGATCACCTTTCATCTTTTATGATAGTAAATGTTTTATGCATAGTTTTTTTTTTATTTAAAAAAGCAAAAAGCAACCCAAAAACCAGAGCCTACAAATATTTAAATTCCTCTCTCGAAGTGTTTCATGGAATTTGTCTTCTCCAGCTAAGGATCTGAGAATGCATATAATTATACATAATAATTTCACCACTGTCAGATTAGATTGATTTTTAGTCACTTTTGTGCAGATTAGATTCAACTCAGGTGCTCATTCTGAAAGGAGGTGCATTAATCTGCAGTGACGTTCAGTCTCTCCCAATTAGTAAGTTCTAAGAGATGTTAGATAATGCGAGTTTGGTGAAGCATTTTTGTTCTTCCACGGATTTAGTAAATTTAAGGAGGTTTAGGCCTTCAAAGGCAACTATCAGCAATTTAAGTTTTTGGCCTAAAAAAAAAAAAAAAGAATGAAAAATTAATAGGAGAATATTTCTGACAGATTTAAAGCCTAGAGACAAATTATGGTGGTTAAACTGAAACTTTAAGGAACACTTTAAAAAAAAAAACAACAAAATGTTTCTGTAATGTAAGGCTGTAACACANTGAAAAATTAATAGGAGAATATTTCTGACAGATTTAAAGCCTAGAGACAAATTATGGTGGTTAACCTGAAACTTTGAGGGACACTTTAAAAAAAAAAAACAACAAAATGTTTCTGTAATGTAAGGCTGTAACACACACATCTTTGTGCAATCAAAAGGTGTCTTAAGATTATGATTGGTGTATTGAATTTTATAATGTGTATGAGTTTGTGTAGCGGTTTCCCTAATGCTACATAACCTTGTTTTCTAGCATGTATATGTTTCTGTGTAGTGTTGAAGGTCACACATTAATTTCTTCAAACTGCATGTGGTCAGACCATAATTTTAATTATTTGCAAGGCAATGGTACATTAGCATTACAGAAGCAAACAGTGAAGGACGAAGTACTGAAAAATGAAGTGCGAATAAATGACATTGCAATGTGTGCATGTCTTCTGATTTGGCAGAATTAATGCTGGCAAGGCTGTGCTGTAGCTCAGAGTATATATGTGTTGCTTAATTATCTCAGCTACTGAATATGCTTATTGCATAATCTGGGGTAGGAGTAATTGAGTCCATTACTGTACATAAACAATTGCCAATTTATAGTGCTTCAGAAAAAATTCTTGACTGTAAACAGATGTTACAGAATCTAAAATATTGATGCTATCTTGCTTTTGCCATGATGAAATCTTAAGTGATTTTCTAAATGTGTGCTCTGCCAATGCTTGTTGAAAATTGATGGTATTTTCTTTATGTTTCTTGGAAAAAAGAGTCTACTCCAATTAATTTTCTTGTTCCTTTCCACTCTTGCCTTAATTTTTGAATGAGCTATTAGTTTCTTTTTATTGTTTAATGTTGGTGTTAGCTAATACCAATAAGCCACTTCTTTTAACTAACTTAAGAAGACTGGCTTTTGATTAAATGAGGGCAGTAAGGGGATATGATTTTAACTGATGCAGCGATGATGATTTTGTAGGCAGGTAGGCAGTTTTAAATCTCCTGTTTTAAAAGATACAAATTAATTATGCAAACATTCAGGAATGTTTGCATAGATCCCAAATTTTTGTTCAAACAAACAAAATACCCAACCTGGTAGGAGCTAGTTTGAACAACCTGGCAAGATGTAAGGGTTTTCCTGCAGATCATAATCCCTTGTAATTGTAAGATTTAAATTCTTAAATTTTGCCAGAATGTCAACTTTCCTAGACCCAAAGCAGTGGTCAGTATCCACTTTTTCACTTTCATATGATCCTTTATGTTTAAAATTGTACATGTGGTTGAAAAGAGAGAATTTTGCTACACCTGAAACAATATATAGAAGAAATAAGATTGGTGAGGTGGGGTTTGGGTTTTGTGTTTTATGACTTTTTTTCCTTTATTGGTGATCATGAAATATCTACTGCTTTAAAATACGTGACTCCTGCATCAGCAGGGACACCACAGTCTTGTCTGTGTGATTTCTGTTTGGATGGAGCAAGGCCTGGTCTGATTGCTCTTGGAAGCAGAGGAAAACTCTCCATTGACCATAGCAGGAGCTAGAATTCTTGCAGAAAGAGGAGTTAGTTCTTGTACTTGAGGAAATTATATTCCTCTGAAACTGTAAGTGGGAGCGCTGATGTCCTATGAGAATTAAGTTGCAACCTGTATGAAAGACTTTATTTCTAACTGCCCCCTTGCCTTCTTAGCTCATGACTTGTTGTTACACTATATGCCATGCAGCAGTGATAGATTGGATTTTAATAAATATATATATAGAAATATAGAGGGACTTCAACATTTTGTGATTGGAAGTCACATGCCCAGACACAATTACAGATTTTTAAAGAAGATAAAATGTCTGTATATGTAGAGGTATGAGTGTGTGTAAGAAGATGACAGAGAGCTCTCCTATTATCATTAAAGCTTTGCTTTAGAGTACAGTAAGTGAGTACATGCCTCCTGTTATGCTTAATTATTCTCCCAGTCCCAAGGGGCAATTTTGTATCCTACGTCTGCAATATGAAACTGATCTCACAAATACTCAGCCCAGAAGTGTTCATTTAATCTTGGAAGTAGTCCCACTGAATTTAATGAGCCCTTAGATGGTAAATTCTTTGGGGCTCTTAATTTCCTTTGTGTCTTACTCAATGGTAAGAAAAATCTCCATTAGCTTTTACATTAGCGTATACTGTTACTTACAGCAAAATGCTTTTAGGTTTTGGCTTGAAAATGTTAATTGAAACACATAGGCACAAAAACTCTGAGGCAAAACACAACAATTAAATTAGAATTATTCCAAAATCCCATTTAAAGAATCTGAGTTGGCTTTCTGAAATTTCAAAACTATGTTTTTAAGTGCTGCTCCAGGAGTCATCTCATTTTACTGTCTTTGTGGCTTTTGAGAGAGGAAGGATTATAGACCTTGGGCAGTAAGATTGCAACCCACTGATGAACGTTGCTAGTCAGGGTAGCTTTGGCTTCTCTGCAGCTTGGAGCAAGTGTAGAACATCCCAGGTTTTGTTAACTCTGATGCTGGCAGCCAAAGATATCTGCTTTTACCCATCGGAGTCCTTTGAACTCCATTCCAGCTAACAACATTCTTCCAAGTGACTGCACCAGCCCTGGATGAGCCTTTTTTTCTTCATGCTTCCCAAATCTCCTGCATAAAATAGGTTTCTACAGGCTGGGTTGGCTCAGTAGGATTGCTGTGGTCTGACCATATATTTATTAATAAGCTGTATGTAAAGTACAAGCTCATTCTAGATAATTGACACCTCATTTTTTTTTTCCCTTCCCAGATGGTTTCAATCTTTTCTCTCAGAGCAGGGGGTAATTTAACCTTTCTAGCCAAGAATTTCTAAAACATTGAAAGTTTATAAACTCCGTAAGCTTTTTCATACAGTTAGAGCAGCATTTCTATTCTAGCAGTGTAAAACTATGTCCCACACTGAACAGAGCTCAGTTCTGAGGCTGCAGTGCATGACCGTATTCCTTTAGGAACATGCTTTGTAAGAATTAATGGGATACTGTGCATGGTTTCTTAGGTATTTTTATCTTGAGGGTTACTCTACTAGCATCTGCTGTCTTCTCTTTTGAGAAAAAATAGTGGGGTAGGAAAAGGGAGGAGGAGGGAGCAGTAATAGATACAAATATAGGCAATAAAGCCATTGTGTTATGAGAAAATTAGGTGAGATGAGTTGGTTTGTGTATTGGTTTTTACTTTAAATCTGTATTTGAAAGACACATTATTTACTGCATTGGTTTTCATGTTAAAAAATGGTATTCTGGCTCAGCAGTGCTGTCAAGAAGTACAATATGTCCCACCTCATTAAGTACTTTATTTTTTCCTCTCCATCTGTCTAGAACAGCAGGAAAACTTGTTTTCAAATAGAAAAATAATCAGTTATGTCCATTTCCATTCTTTACCTCAGTATATGTGTATGTCCAAAAATTTGTTTGAAGTTGAATAGGGCAATGTCTCTAGAACAACAATTCTAATAAAGGCACTATTCAGAAGATCAGGGCATGTTGTTTGGTAGGAAGGTGATCAACTATGAGAGCTCAAGCAAAAAAAAAATAGAGTCACAGACTGGTTTGGGTTGGAAGGGACCTTAAAGATGGGCTAGTTCCAACCCCTGTGCCAGGGGCAGAGACACCATGCACTAGAGTACATTGCTTTTACTGGACACGAGGGAAGGCAAATCTGCCCATTTAATAAAAATAGAAACTCTGGTTGACTGACAGCATAGGTGAAAGAAATTGAGAAAGGGCGGTATTTCCTGCTCTGTTTGAGTATGTGACCGGGAGTTCATCACTGTTTGGATATTAGGAGCAGCACAGCAGTTGTGCCTAAAGAGCATGTTTTACAGGGAAGCAAATAACTGTGTCATATACAGGAGAATGCCCTGGAGGGGTTTTTATTCATTACAGACAGTACTGTTCAGATTAAGGGCCTGATCCACCATAACAAAAGGGTAATACTTGGCCACTTGCTTAGCTGATAGCAGCAAGCTGCAGGTGCTGGCTTTACAACTGGAACTAAAAGAAAAACAGCTCCAAAAGCCATGAAGAAAAGGCAATAGCAAACATATCAAAACACTGCCTGTGTTTTCAGGTAATTGGTTTCATCACAATTCAGCTTTTGGGCATTTCAGTGTTCTTCATGTTAAAGTGATTTTCCTCGTGGGACTCCTATCTGTGCCATCTCCTTATTCTCTGCAGCAGCCACTCACAGGTCCTGCAAGAAATCAATTTTAGGTCTGTATTGTCTTTCTGAAGAATACTTCCAAGGACTGAGTGAGGGACTCTGATTAAACCTTCTGCTTTCAGAAGCCTCAGATCAGCCTGATAATGCTCAGCTAGTTGGAGCAGTGATACTGAATGAACAAAACAGTGTTAACTTAAAAAGGTCACTCCTTTGCAAAGTCAGGGAGAATGGCCATGGGCAGAAGTTAGCTGCAGATGAGGCTGAAGTCCTACATCAAAGGTTGGGAAGAAAATTGTATTTTGCATCTGAGGTAATACCAGAGGATGTGTAACTGTGTCAAAGAGTATTGTTTGCGATAAAAAGTCATTTTTAAGAAGTAAATAAATACAAGTTTAGAAAATGGCAAATAGGCTAGAATAATTTATTCTCTCAATCCTAAAATATTTACATCCTTAGTTCTGTTGTAGACACAAAAGGTAAGAGACCCCAGTGAGTTAACAAAAGAAATAAGCATGCAAATCAATTTCAGACAAGAGACATCAGTTACAAATTTGCCACTGGGCGATGTTTAACAATCTAAGAGTAATGAAAGGAATTTTCAGGAAGAATAATTTACGTGTTCTGAGCTATACATGTGCTGAGGATGATGTCATACCCTGAAAGAATAACTATGCAGACCATAAATAGTGTTTCAGCTAGAGATTTAACACTTATATTGCAAGATAGGGAGGGTATTTTAGAGGAAAATGCTTTTCTCTTTATACAAAGAAGGATACTTAAAATAATAAAGTAAGTTTCATTGTTAAAACTCTGCTACACAGTGATACATTGTAATGAAAAGTGAGATTGCATGTAACAAAATAGGAGTATGCCTTAATAATGTAGCCCAGGAATGGAGGCAGGGTGAGACCTTGAATCCTTTTGACGCTGCATTATTGACTTGCTTTGCAGCCTGAGGCAAGACCCCGGTTTGCCTCCGAGAAGCAGGGAGGGAGATCACTGGGTCGCACCCTGCATTACAGGGTCACACGCAGTGTAGTTAGGATTCAGTGTGGTGTCTCCTGGCCTCGGTGCACGTGTAGCTGTCTGTCTAAAAGGAACGGGACTGAGGCAGCTGCATCTGCAAAGGCTGTGAGAACCTCAGGTTAAAAGCAGGGGGGATGTGCCTATTTACTCACCTAACGCCTGCACTAACCAGTGCCAATGCCCCCAATAACATAAATTAACTCGGATCTTGTGTGCGTTCAGATGAGTAGCAAAAAGCCAGACTTTTTTTAGATGCAAAGGTGCAACTTTAAAACAACACTTTAGAAATGATAATATTGTGCTTACTCGTGGCTCTGATGATTAGCCCTAGAATTAGTACAGGACAACTGGACTGCAGTTAATAACCTTGAGAAGGTACAGTTTTACCTTCCATGGCCACTGCCCATGCCAGGTCATTCTGTTGACTGCATCAGACTGATGAGTTCACACAAAAGTTGTTAGATTTTGAAACAGTTCAAAAAGGACAGATATTTCTGCACTGTCTTTGACTTGCTTCCATTGTCTCTTTTCCATAGCAAGCTTCACTGTCCCACTGGGACTTGTGATATTTGGGCATTGTATTAAGCACTTTATCTAAGCTCTCTGGAAATACCTACTTACTGAGCTGTACTCACACACATCTGCTTGCTTATTATACTGGAAAGCTCATAGACTTTTTCCTCTTGCATTATGGGAAGCTGTCTCAGAAATGGCACTCTGGAGAGTTAAACCTTTTTCTGGAAAAGACTGGAGGAAAAGAAAGGTATGAAAATAGATTCATATAGAATTAAATGCTTTAATGGTGCTCCGTTGGTTCTAGACTATACGCTCAATCTTTCTCTCATCATTTCCTAAATGTATAGCTCACTGCTTGTACAGCTTCCATGTTTGTTACATTTGAGGAAAAAATCTTTCTTACTGTCAACCTCCGCTAGGATTTCTGATATATAATTTTAATGTATAAGATATATAACTATTTAATATATGATTTCTGTAAATAATGTGGTTTATTTTTAATTTAGTGTAATATTTAGCTGGGGGGGAATATAGGGGAGGTTTTTGTGAGTGTATTGTGTAATAGGGATGAAAACATAGCCTTTCTCTTGGACCCACAAGATTACTCTCCAAGTAGAACTATTTGCATCATGTAAAGGATGAGTTAAATGCAGGCAAGCCACAAGGTGGGAAGAAGCACATCAGGCAAACCTTCCTTATTTTGTCTGTGCCAAGCAGTGCTGCTTTGGCTGTGGCAGCTGCTGTAGCTCTAGGGCTGCAACAGCAGCTGCCAAGTACTGCCTCGAGGTGCTGGATTTTTTTTTTCTCTAATCCCTCCATCCTGGGCTTGTACTCAGCCACAGTGCACTCTGTTCCTGTACAGGATTTAAGAATTGGGCAGTAAGCATTAAAATAGCTCCAGGTGGAGGGATTTTCATCCACCTTGTCTAAAATCAGTGCAAGCCTGGAAGGGAGACAGTAAATGCACTAAGATCAAAGATCATTGCTACACAACAAGACATAAGGAAACATGTTAGAATGCCCTTATCACTTAAACATATCCTGGCCAAATATTTTATACTTGTATATACTTTGATATTGTGGGGTAGAAGGATTTAATAATAAGAATGGAGATGCAAAAATGTAAACATCTTCTTAATTCTTGAAAATTGTTAATAAAGAAATCTGAGTGATGAGTTATTTCTTGGTTATACAGAAAAACATCTTTATACTTTGGATAAATTATTTGACCCCACATAGATATCATCCACTATTTCCAGACATCAAACCCCTAGGGAAGGTATGTGAATTCCCATGGTCTAGGAATGATCATAATGGAGAAACTGAATTAAGACATAGAGGTGATATTTGCCCTTTGCTTTTGCCAGCAGTTTGTTTGTCTACAAAGCTCACCTGCAGCAGTTGCATTGTCAGTACATTTCATTTAGGCACGTACTTCAGGAGAGACCTAGCTAAGGATCGGCTTCAGGATTATTGCCCCTGCAGACTCCTACAAGTTGTAGAAAACAAGTGAACTTGAAATAACTTTTGTATTGAAAAGAGAAAGGAAACCCAAGTTCAGCTGGAAGCTGGGGAGCTCTCACCATGTGTTTGTAGTGGCCTTCATAGTCTTTTCCAGGGTACTCATTCTGAGAAATATCAGAGCGGATACAAAGTTAGACACACCTTTGGTCTGTCCCAAACCATTAATTGGTGCAGGTGTAGCTCACTTGCAATACCATTTAGGTAAATGGTAAATGTAAGGAAATAATTGAATTGCTGTGGGTATTAATCATTTTAAAAACCCAGTTGAGAAATCAAACTGGAATCTAGATTAGGGGTGGAGTACTTTACTGAAAATAACGTGTTGGAATGCTACTCAGTGCACACTTTAGGAATACCAGACAAATGGAAAGCCTACCAAATACATCTTAAGGGCTTATTCTACCTGAAAAGTGAGGGGTAAGTAGTGTATTTTTATCACATTGGTCAAGTTCCTTTATCTGCCAGTAATTTCTTATGATGCTTGTAACAAAAGAAATAAATGTTCCCGCTTTCTTCTGCTGCTTGTGCTTAACAAGCCATATATATAACAAATAGTGTTTTTCTAACACAACTGTTTATTAAGTTCCAATCATTGCCTTCACTAGAAAGCTGCTGAAGGCAAATGGACTATTCAGTTGTCACTGAAGGCATAATTTAACGATGCAGTGTATCTCTACACTGATGAATTCAGCCTTTTTATTCTGCTTAATCTTTGATGTGTGAAGCAGACGGTAACTTCGCCTCGCAGACCTGTCTGTGGGAAGCCCATTTCCTCTCCTTTGCTCTTCTGTATGTGATAAACAGAGCCTATTTATTAAAGGGGACATCGAGGTACGAAGTTGAAGCCTTGGATGCCACTTTTAAAGTCCCTTTTCAGAAGGTACCTTTTCATTCAAGCAATTGGTTTCCAAGTGGCCTCAAGCATTCCCTACAAAATTGCCTTGTTTCTCTTTTGGCAAAAAATTATACTGCTGACCTGCTGTGTGAGCAGCGATGGTAAATAGTGAAGGATAGATGGAAGCATTTGGGTGAGAAATCTGTGACAGGCTTTTGTGTGAAAACATTTAGTATCTTCTCTCACTTTAATCGCTTATTATTTTTAAGTCAGTGACAAGAACATCCTGCTGAAATAGGAGCACTGGGATCCCATCTGCAGGGAGAGCTGGTGGGGTTAGACAGACCTTACTATCCTCTAGACGAGACAGTGTATCAGGCAAACATATTACTTGCTAGTTTTACTGTTGTTTTTTAAGGCTGCTCCTGAAAAGTTGCTTTAGCCAGGCTTATGAACTTTCAAATGGCTGCATAAAATTATATCTTGTCTTTTTTAGCACAATAACTTCATGTTATGGAAAATAGAGACTTCATCTTTTAGAAGTTTACTATACCTTTATGTTGCCCTCAGGCTGCCTCTATTTTTATTGGGAGAAAACATATTCATATTTCTTCCAGAATGAGACCACTTTGTAAAGGCTGGAGCTATTTGTAATAAATCTTCAGTCCTTTTGGTCGCATGTATATTTGAATGAAATCTAATAGTTGTTTTTCTTTTGTCTTTTGAACATTCACATTTTGTAGCTGTGGATTAAGTGTTTTGTAGCATATTGAAACATTGCTTTGACATAAATGTCCTAGAAACATAGGACTCACCTTTCTTGTCCTGTTACAGAACTTATAAATAAATATTGAAACAAATTATCACATATGGAATAACAACAGGCTGTGTAAGAGTGATGAATATGTTCCAGGTTTAATGTAGATGGAAATGGAAGGACTTTCATACCTGCCAAAACCTTTTAACAATGTTTTGAAAACTGGTATTTACATTCTTTGAAATGTTTATATCTAGAAGCAACCTCCTGCTTTGGTAAACTTGGTTTAAATCCTCTTGTACCTCTGACAACCAAACTGCCGAATATACCGCTCTGCTCTGATGTTGTCTGAAAGATTGTTTTCACTACAGAATGGGTTTGCTTGGAAGGGATCACAGTGAGTCGTCTGGTTTAACCTCCCTGCTCGAGCAGGGTCGTCCTAGAGCATACAGCATAGGATTGTGTCCAGATAGTTCTTGAATATCTCCAGTAAGGAAGACTCCACGACTTCTATGGGCAACTTGTTCAACAGAGGAGAAAAAAAAAAAAAAAAATTTAAGGGCTGGGATGTGAGAATTTGTCCTCCAATGAGGAACTAACAGTCTGAAGATGTAATCCTCTGGTGGTTTCCTCCAGTAGGCCCAATAGGAAAGGTACAGTATCAGTCGAGTTTTAGGAACATTGAAAAAAAAAAAAAAAAAATTTGCAAAAGTCACCTCCAGCATGCTCTTTTATCAAAAGCTTTCCTTAATGATTCATGGTCTCCTGCAGGTCCTGACCCCTCTGTGGTACAGTATTGCTGCATAGACATCCGGAGCGCTGTGTGGCTGCTATGCAACTTGCACATGATGCCAAATTATTTAGTAATTATTAGGCTTTCAAACCCACATGATATCTTTAGGGCTAGGCTTACTCAGTCCAGTTTTGCAGGTCCAGTCTCACTGTTTTTCTGTCCTTAATTTTCTCCTCAGGTACAGAGCAGTATCCTAGTTCCAATCCAATACAGGGGAAGGAATTCTGTGAAGGAGACCTATTCTCTCTCTAGTCCTTCCCAGCAAAGGAGAAAAGTAGACAAAGGCTGTGTGCTCATGGGCTCAGGGAGCATTCATGGAAAGTGAGAGTGCTGGGACCCTTGTACTCCTCACCTTGGGAGGTGAGACAGTGTTTTTACCCTCCCTCTGGGTGTCAGCACAGATCCCAGCTGCTCCTTCCTTCCATCTTTAAAAGTCAGGTGAGATCAGATCCACCTGGGAGGTAGGACTGAGTTCATGAAAGATAGACAAGTTCTTGTGGTGCTCTCTCTTTCTTTTTGCTATTTGCCCCAAATTTTTATTGCTATCAAGAAAAATCCACTCAGTACACCTACAGTTCTTTTGGAGCAAGTCACTGATCTGAGTGAGGAGTACAAAGATTACCTCCTCCTGTTGTTTGGTTTTGAGCAAAGGAGATTTACGCACCTTCATTCACTTCATGTCATGGGAACAAATGGAGGGCATAAAGCATTTTGTTCTTGCTTAGGCTCAAGGGGGGAAAACAAAAAAAAGAGGTTACATTTAGAAGATGGAAGCCTGAGATTCTGGAGTAGAAGCCATGTATGACTGCCTCGCAGATGGTGCTCCATTTCAGGAGAAATGGTGAAAGGACATCTGTTGGCAAATTGCCTTTTTTGGGTTATTGAAAGCAGCAAGTTGAAAAAGAGAGGAGATGAGGATGTGCGGGATCCCAACTGACCATAAGAAATCAGATTGCACACTTTAAAAGAAAACTGATTACCAGATGTATTAAACTTTAATCTTATTTGTAGTTAGTAGCCCCAAAGAGAATGCTTTGTTGGAGACCTTCCAAGAACAGCTATTTCAGACAGCTTGTAAAGCAAAGACGATGCAATGGAAATAATGCAAATACAGTTCAACTTTTGCTGTAATAAGGTTATTTTATGACACCCTTTGTAACAACATCGACAATAAGTGCCCATTTCCTCATTGATAATTAGCTCTGGTGAGACAAACACTTCCCCGAATTTGATGTGAAGACTGTATTTACATATTTCTTCCTTTTGACAAAGCTGACTGTATCTGGCACGTAAGTGTACTTTATATTTCTAAGGTTTCTAAGCACCATCTAAATACTGAATAAGTGCAAAATGACATCCACTAAGATACTGCCTGTTTGCATTCAGTTCAAATGGGATGCTGTCTCAGATGCAGCAAACTGCCAAACACTGGCACTGTAACCTACTTCAGCCAGGGAGTATTTTAATCCCAGTTCTGTGAGGATTCCTTGCCAAGGCTACTCCTGGCTGTTGTCCTCAGGACACTAAGTCATGCTGCTGATGTGAATTATAGTTACATGTGCCTTGCCTGTGGGGTCTGGTCACTGATGCTTGCATTTACCTTGTAGGTAGCCTGAACTTCAGTTCCTCATCTGGCAGCTTTGGCATTTGTCATGGTCAATTCACGGCCCTGCAGCTGTAGGTGGGCTGCAGATACAGGGTGGAGACCTGTGCAGGGCACTGTGCCTGTTAGTGCCTGGTGTAGTACAAAATACATGGGGGGGCTCCTCTACTGTTTTCCTTGGAAAACACAAAAAAAGAAAACCTTAGAAAACCTGGTGTTTTGTGAGTGCAGCTTGTGCAAACATGTAACCAAAGAAAGAAAAATACTCAAGTATTGCCTCCAGGTGATTCTGCAGTATGTATGTTAGAGGAATTTGAGAATCTCATGAAAACAATAAGCTAGCATTGACTATACTTACAGATTATCAAAAAGATTTTTGAAAAGTATTTATTTGTTCTCATGACTTAAAGATGTACAAGTTGTAAAAGATGCTTTCAATAGTAATTTTGCAAAGTTGACTTAGTAGTGCTCCACAATCCATAAACCTGTATCTCAGTATAATTCTCTAAATACAAATGCCTTAAACTTAGCCCTTAAATTATAGACTACATTTTTGAATGCTCACTTACTCCAAAATTACATCTTTTTATTCACAGAATTTAGTGAATTCATGTCACTTCATAAAGTGTCTCTGGCTGTATCTAGACATCTCACATTGACTTTTTCTTTTCATGAAATTAATAGCGTTTTTTGCAAAGTGATTTTCCTGGACTTGGCTGCAATGCAATAGAATAGATAATTGAGGTGTCATAAAGACATTCCACCAGAGGAACTTGGGATGCATTCTATGGCATCATCAATCATAACAGAACAAGTGTTAATCTGCTTGCATACAATAGATCTTAAAAAAAAATAGTGCAAATTTAAAACATGCTTTTTTTTTTTTTTTTTTTTTTCCTGCATAGGAAAGCCTGATACTTATTGTATCTTTCTTGTATAAACACACACATATTTAGAGCCCAGCCTATAAATGCTAAATAAAGGCAGCTCGACAGCTCCTGTGTGCATTACCTCTCACAGGGAAGCTGCCTGTCACAGTGCACACACTCCCTGGTGGATGTATCAGCTGAGCAATACAGCAAAGCTCAAACATTTAAGTTGTTTAAGCACACAAGGAATCCCATTCAGCTCACGGAAGGTGAACATATGTGAGAGCCCTCCACTGGGCAAAGAATGCCTCCTTGTCCTGCTGTTTATGCATTGGCTACCTTGGTATTTTCACAGGAATATTTACTCTGTCACCTGACTACACCTTTAGACATTTTCCAAAATGTTTTTATTCAAACTATTTCAGTCAATATTAGTCAAATACCCTTCCAGTCTAATCCTCAGTGCATCCTGGTCTTCTGAGGAATCCATCCTACATTTTTGACTCTTCCCCAGTGAGGGGAGAAAAGGCAGATGGACTTCAAGCATAACCACCATGCTGCTGCCTGCACTCTGCTGCCTTAAGAGGCTGGGCCCGAAATAGCTTCAAAATATACACCAAAATATATGGAGAAACAAAGCCCTGTATGCTACCTTGCAAACTATGTACTTACCTTCAACAGATCTGTGTGGGTACATGAGGATTCTGAACTCGCTGGCCTTGTCTGAAGAAAAAGAATCCCAAATGAATGGCTGGCAAACCTAAGTGCCTTTAAAAAAGGCTAAGTTACTTTGGAGAGCAGTAAGAGCAAGTAGCACCTGCAGATGTTGCTAAGAAAATTAAAAAATAACACATAAGGCTAAATAAAATTAAAACACCATAGGACAACTTCAAGTGTATTGTGGATAAAGGGCTAGAACCAGTCAGTGACTGAACTGAAAGGCCTTTAAAGAGAGAAATAAATGGAAGCACCAGCAAAATTCCCCCCAAAATTATGAGGAATCGATATGACGTGTTCAGCATTCACCTAACTTTGTCTGCACACTCTTTTTTTTTCCTTTCCCCGTTTAAGTTCTATTTTGAATATAGGGTTTCTGCCAAGAAACTTGTTAAAAATGTTTATAATGAGCACAGCATGGTTTTTGGATTCTGTAAACAAATACCTCTTTAAAGTTATACATCACTTCAGAGACTTAAGATTCACTCATCGAGGAAATCCAATGTTTTCTTCACTGAAACTTTGCGAGTTAGACTTCTTAAAGGGGACATACAAACTTTGATCTAAAAACTTTAAACAGCTGAATTTTACACTAGGGAGAAGATAAAACACGTCACAGAAGTCAAGTGTCAGAATATATCTTGGTGTGTGTGTGCGTGAAGCAGATTTCTAGTTATAGTGAATAAGCTTAGAACCCAAACGTGGTCCTAGGGCACAAATGTAATATTTTGATGCTTCCTTGTCCAGGGGCCACTGCTAAGAGGCTTGTTGCAGCCTAATGATCCAATGCACCATTTGTTTCAGCTGTGAGTCCCAGTATCGCTGCTGGGGCACCACGTTGGCTCACAAGGCACATAAGCTATGCCAAAGCCACCCGTGGCCCAGCAAGGAGCTGGGAGCTGCTGCTGACCCCCGTTACGAGGCACAGAAAGGACGAGCAGCTGCCACGCGGTTCCCGCTCGTCCTCACCGATCAGACCCGCTTTTAAAGCACACGTTTAAGCGCGGGTGCAGCAGGTGCCAGCGCAGCAGGGATGACACAGGAAAACACCACACCTGCTCACTGGCTACAAAGCCTGCACGGCACGGAGAGCCGCCACCCAGCCGGCAGCCGCGCTCCCGCAGCCCCCAGGGCCGCGCTGGAAGCGCCGCACGGCCCCCTCGGCCAGGGACCCCCGCGTCCATACGCGCTGCACTAGAGCCCGCCAAAGCCGGCAGCCGCCCTCGCCCGGGCTAGGCGGGCACCGAGGGCGCCCGCTGGCTTTGCTGCACCGGGGTGGGCGGCGTTTCCCGCCCGCGCCGGGCACCCGCACGCCCTCGACAGCGACCCCCGCCCGCCCCGGGTACCGACATC
>VYXF01006258.1:66173-168040 GCA_013397295.1 Polioptila caerulea | reverse complement strand
CCCGCTCCGGCCGCGCTGGGGCTCGGGGGAAGGGAAGCGCCAAGTTCAGGCAGCGCCGGGCTTCTTCCCTCTCCGGCCGCCTGCGGGAGAGCCCCCGCCGCGGCCGGCCGCCGCTTCCTCCGAGCGAGGTGACCCCGCCGCGGTGCCCGCTCGGGGGCAGCCGGCGCGGGGGACGGGCACACACAGCCTGCGGCTGCCTTCCGGCAGCTCCCCGAGGTGCTCGTGCCGGGGAGAGGGTCGTGGGGCTGGGAACGTCCTGTTGCTGCTTCCAGGGGTCGGGAGCTGCTGCGTGTCAGCAGCCTCCGGCAGCGTGGCTGTGTGTGTGTGCAGGGGGGAGTACCAGGGCAGCATCGTCGGCTCTACCTCTTCACCGCTGTCACATCAAGTTCGTTCAGTTGATGTTTATTACGTAACCGGTGACTAAAATTTTAGAGTTTATCTTATCTACTGGGCTCCGGATCAGCCTTATTTTATTGCATTTTAATTTATAAAGCTGAAAGGAGTCGGGAAGCTCTCATTCTAATTGGTTGCCTAATGGAACTTGGTTTTCATGTGACTTTGTCCGTGTTAACAGAGGGTTACTACCTCCTTCCACTCTAGAAAAGCAGAAGTGCGTGTCTTCTGCCCCGTCTACCTCCACCCCCCTGATATTATTAAGCATGGACAAGTTTCCTTAGGACTCACTTGTTTTTAGTATATTCTGGAACCTGCCACTTTGTGAACTTACAGCGTGACATACTGGAATAGAAACTGATTTTTGTGCAGCAGCTGCTGAGACAAATAACTTTTATGGTGATGAACAGGAGCGAAACAGCCTCTTCGGTTTATATAAATGATGTTGACACTACATGAACTGTAAACGAACGTAGCCAACAGCTGTGCAAAGCAAAACTATGTAACTAACCGTGTATTATTATACATTGCTGCTCTCAACTTCATTCCTCTGCAAAGACATTGAAGATCATGCTACCCTGAACACTTGGAACAACACAGAACTCGTTTTTCTTGTAAATACAAAGAATTCCTTATCTTGAAGAAAGCACTTCACTTTCTAGTGCCAGCTTCATCATTTTCTGTGACTTGGAATTGTGTCTGTGTCCTCCTGTGATGCTGGCCTTTTTAAAGTGGTATTGCTAGCACTTTGAATTTGTTTGCTGCATTTTCTCAGGCTTACCTGTGAAACAGGAATGTAAACCTGAGACAATTATTGTCAGTCAGTAGGGAAATTGTGGCAGCGTGGTCGTCCTCAGAAAAATGATACAAATGTCACCTGGCAAGGACACCACACACAAGTCACCCTTGAGATCAAGGTGATAAGGTCAGCACATGGACTATTGCTCCACTGGATGATGTCTGTCTGGTCAGAACTGTAAGCTGCATGCATGAGTATACTTAATTCCTCGTGTACCTTGTTCTTATAGGAATAGTGCAATTCAAAGACACTAATGAAAGTCGTGAAAATGCTTTGAAAACACCATGTGACAGTCATTTCTTAGCCTAGTGGTGAGGTGGTACTGTTTCACTTTTATACAAAGATTTATTCCTCCTCCCTCATCATCTCAAAGTGAATTTGTTCAAATGAGTTCAGGAATAAGCTATACAGAAAAAGAATGGAGGTAATTTAGAATAAATTTCAATACTGAATCGCTGCTTTAGGGAAGTAGTATCCTGCTGTCCTTTCATTGTTGCATATGTGTTGATAACCTGTATGTTAGCTGTAAACTTGTTAAATATTTTTTCTTTATCCTCTCACAAAAGGAGTGTAATCTTTGTCTTTGGTCTGAGAACAAAAAGGAGCTCCAGGGACACAAATCTAAAAATACACTATTTCCAAATACTTAAATCCTTTGAATGCAATTTGCATCATGTTTTGTTCAAGAAACTAGAGATTCTTGACAGATTTTACATTTTATATTTCTAGTGGTTTAGTTTTTTGGGGTTTTTTTTGTTTTAGGACATATGGTGTCAGACTGTCCATGCAGCACAAAAGTTTGATTCCCCGGACCAAAATGGTATGGTCTTTGGCTCTGCAGTCTTCCCCAGCCAATGTCTTTAGATGGCTTCTCATGGAAGTGCAGGGACCATCTCTAGATTCGAGCTGAGCTGGATCAGGAGCTGTCACTGCTTATAAAGAAAATAAATCCCTACAAATTCTAATAAAATTATTTTTGTGTGTAAGATGCATTGAAATACTTTTTAATAGTTGTAGTGGTACTGTTTAAAGTGGTACTGTTTCATACTTAACCAATCACTTCTTTAAGAATTTTGGAGTTCTTTTATCTGTCTTGAATAATAACCAAAATCTGGAAGTATGTGGTGCTTTCCTTCAGCCCAAGTTATAGTGCTTCATTTTGCATTTCAGTGTTGCTCTTTGATTTGTATAGTTTGTTTAGAAGGAGGTGGTTTTGGTGCCCCCCTCCTCCTTTGAAAGGTCAACATGTTGATTTTAGTATTGAAATTGTGACACTGGAGTTTTGTCTGGAGTTCATCTGGATGAATAACTCATGGCAGATATAAGAAGTGTTAAAGAAGGCAAATGTTGGATACCTCTGGTATGGTATGTGGCTTACACCAATGCTTAAGAGAAGTAGGCTTGGATTATGCCATGGGATGTTCTTCATCCCAGTCAATTTTTTCTGTCCTCCTTTGAATATTGACAGATTCTTTATTGCAAATATGCACTAGACATAAGTGAATATTCAGTTATGCATTGTATCAAAAAGGAGTATCTCTCGACTGTATACGTCCCGCTTTCACTGAGCAGCATCTTAATTTTTGAGGTGTGAATTATTTCCCTTCTGTTTACATTTAGTCTTCTGTGTTTCTTCATTCTTTGTCTTCTCAACCTTTCTGTTAGATTTCTAATTCTTTACCTAATCTAATGCTGCAGCAACCTTTTTCAGGTCATCATTAAGAATGAAGTGCTAGTTTTATATGAAAGCAGTTTTGCTGTGCTTGCCACTGCTGCTTTTGAATCTTGATACTTTTAATTATCAGCAGCAATGTTCTTATACTGAGCAGAGATCTTCCCTGAGTTCCACAGGGATGCTTGTAATCCTCTTGTTTGTACTAGGCCTACTTAATTTAGAAGGTTGCTGACCATACTAGTAATTATTTAACTTTCAGTGACACTTCCACTGCATTTATTAACGTTGACTTTTATCTGCCAGTGTATTGCCTGTCCATCATGGTTGATTAGCTTCCAGCTGGTTACATTTTTGAACTTATGTACTTGACTAACCTATATAACCACTAACTTTTCTACTTTCTTTTTCTGCTCCTTAATTAGTGCCTTTAAATGTTGCTAGCTTTATGGATCCTTGAAGCATCCTGCTGTTAACCTTTTGCCGTGTTGAAGTTTGATTACACATTCCTAGTTCAAACTTCCTGCTTCTTAACTAGGAATAAAATACTTAAAGGAAAATATAACTGAAATCTTGAAAATATATCTGCAGTGTTGAAATCATGGCTTGTACTCAACTGTTAGCACCAGGTCTATTCCTGACAGAAGTACTCTAAATTTAGCATCCCCAAATAAAATGTTTTAACTGCATGCTTGTCATAAAAGCACTTTGACACCATCTTCCACTAATTCTGGCAAAGCATTTTTTCCCCTTTACAGTCTTTCTAGAGAGCTTAATCCATTATGTGAAATCAGCCCATTGTAAAAATCAATGGAATTGATATACTTTTAGCTAATGTATTAAAGAGCTGGCTAACTGCTCTATTATTCACTTTTTGATTACTTAAATACAGTTTTGCAGTATGAAATATGAAGGTTCTTTAGGGGCATTTACTTTCGGCTAAATTGGAAACTTGTGACTTTGAGGACTGCATAAATTATCTCATATACATGCTGTTGTAGTAATTCCCAGCTCATGGAGGCATTCTTACCATTGGGTTACCATAAAGGTCTTTTTATAACCCACAAAAGAGAATTAGCTTGAATTCTAGCCCTGCACTATGCATGTTACTGAGTGAGAGTTTGTAGTTCCTTACAGGAAAAGCAATTTTGATCCCTCCTGTCTTTGACCATTGGAACAGAACAGTCAGCATGGGAAAGGTGTCTTTAGCTCATAGCCTCAGTTGTCACTGAAAGCAAACATGCTTGGAGACTTGGTTAGTGAAGAAAAGGTACTCTTGGCAAGTTAGTCTTCCAGAACTATCTTTTGATACCATTTACCAACCGTATTTTTGTGATCCAGAACGTTGTTTTCAATTATTAAAAAACTCTGCCGCAACGTTTTTGTTTTTTTTTTTTTTTTCTTTCTTCTCTCTGTAAGCAGTAGGTAACTGTGGTATGGGACTTGATTATGAATTGACTTCAAAACAGTTTTTTTGCTTTTCCCAGAAGTATTTGATTTTGGTATTGGAGTGGTCAGTTTCATTTCTCTGGATTTAAAAAGTTATCCTCAAGGGTGAGAGCTTTGTAATAGTGCCTTTTCATTGGAATCAGTGCTGAGTGACCACAGCAACTCTCACTGATAGTTTCAGCTCAGGAGTTTCTCCTCTATTGTCAGACTACCATTTAAGAGGAATAAACAGGTAGGAATTTGACCACTGCTTGTGCTGTGTTGCTGTTTTGTGAAATCTGATGGTCCTCAAGGCATTTGTGTTTGTTCTCCTGTGAGAGGGTACTGCTAGAGAAGAGCACTATAAAGCAGCAGCAGTTTGCTGCTGTGGACATTCAGACTCTGGGACCAGCTCAAGTGAAGCTGCTGTGAAATTCATTCTTAGCTAAGGAGGGAAGTGTTTTCATACCCTTTTTTTTTTTATTTTTTCCCTTGTGCCATGGTGGTATCAACTTTCAGAGGCTTTACTCTTTTAGAAACCTTGTCCAAAATATAAGCCAATTCAGTGTTTTGCTGTCCAGCTGAAAGAATGTTAGCATCCTTTGGAGGCAGAATATGTGAACTGCACTTTTGTTCCTTAATTCTTATCTGGCTTTATAAGACTTTGTCCTGTAAATTGCAAGCTAGTGTAATGCTGTAAATTTTTTTGAAAATTTTACTTTGTTATCACTAGTACTAATATTGGCTAAACTGTGCAACCTAGAATCTCTAGGAATTATATTTTTTTGGATGGGTTTTCTTACTGTAGATGAACTCTTACTGTTTTTTGTGCAAATAATACTTCTTTGTAATGGGATGAAGTACTATTTTCATGTTGAATTCCAATATGTCTTCCTGTAACAGAGTTCCTGATGTATAAATGAAGTCATATGACAAAATTTGTCATCCTGGTTATGTGGAACAATTGAGTCAGAATGATGTTCAGCATCTAAGTTGCTTGTGAAAACTTGTTACAGGCAAGCGAGAGGGTATGTCATGTTCTTGTATTTTTTATTTTTACAGTGCATTGGAATGGACTCCAGAGTTTCAGCTGGTGCTTCCTGTCAACCACAGGAATGATGAAAATAACAGAGCGTGTACATATCTCTCAATAAGTAGTTTGACAGGAGGCAGGAGTACTGGTCTGATTTTACAGGCAGCACATGACAAAGGCCAACAGAACCTGAAGAACTTGAATCCCAATCTGTTTACTTTTCCATAGCCACAGGTCATTGTTATCTCTTTTTCATGCCTTTTAAACCTGCACTCAGTATGCTGGCAGTGCTTTAGTGCAAACTGTGAATTATAACTGGAATTATGCTGACAATTAAAAGGAAGGTGATAATGCCAGGATTCTTCCAGGGAGAAGGAAAAAAATTTGGGGATGGGGCTTTTGGCTTTTTTTATTTTTAAGGTTTTGTTTGGTTGGTTTGGGTTTTTGAATTTCTTTTTCAGATGTCTGTGAGGAACAAGCCAGGGGATGGGAATATTGATAACAGTTTGGAATCAATTGTCAGTATATATAGAGAGATTTGAAAGTTCTTACTACATACCTGAATGGCGAAGCTGACTGAAAACAGAATGAAAAATTGATCAAATGACCATAGATGCCTATAAAGACAAAGAGGTATTTAGTATTGGTCAGAATTACAGAAAATGGTGAGTTGGAAAGGACCTGCAATAATTTTCAAGTCCAGCTCCTGCCCCTGCACAACACTGTCCCCAAGAGCCACACCATGTGCCTGACAGCATTGTCCAAACACTTCTAGAATCTTGTCAGGCTGGTTGACCACTCCTCTGGGAAGCCCAGGCACTTCCAGTGCCAGACCATGCTCTGTGTGAAGAACCATTTCCTCCCAAACCTCCCCAGCACAACTTCATGCCCTTCCCTCGGGTCCTGCCACTGTCACCACAGAGCAGAGATCAGTACCTGCCCCTCCTCTTCCCCTCATGAGGAAGCTGTGACTGCAATGAGGTCTCCCCTCAGTCTCCTTCAGGCTGAACAGACCAAGCGACCTCTGCTGCTTCTCATTCAGCTTCCCCTCAAGGCCCTTCGTCATCTTTGTTGTCCTCCTTTGGACATTCTCTGCTAGTTTAATGAATGTCTTTCTTATATTGTGGTGCCCAAGACTGCACACAGTATTCAAGGTGAGGCTGCCCAAGAGCAGGACAATCCCTTCCCTTGATCAAATGTCTCCGCAACAGTGTCCAAAAATGAGTTTAACGACCACGCCAAGGGTGAGCAAGGACTAGGATCAAGCACAAAGCTGCCTCTTACCCCAACTCGAAGTGGCTAACAAGTACATGCAATTTCATGAGGTCAGTTCTTAACTTTGCTAGGTGTTACTTTTTTAAAGACAGAGAAAACAAACCACATTTACAATAGACTTCCAAATCTTCTGGTGGCCCAAATGTATATTAGTTGTGGGCAAAAAAATAAGATTGATCAGAGTTGTCTTTTCACTCAATGACATTCATCAGTTTGATTACCACTATGAATAATTTAGCATTAAGAACAGCCCAGGCTCTTATGTGCATATCCTGTTCATTATGTTTCTGCGTTAAATACATTCAATTGAGAACATTCACTGATGGAGCACTTTTAAAGTATCTTTAAGGACTCACTTAGGTTAAAATTAAACTAATGGATTTATTTAATTTTCAGTTCGTTATGTACTCAGGGTAATTTGGATTGATACACTTTTCAAACACAGAAGCTGAAACCTAATTTTAGGTGCAAAACCCAGCTTTAACTATTGTTTCCAGACAATACTTCTGTTGGAAATCATTTCTATTTCTCCCGATTGGAATATTAATTAGGATGTCCAGTTTGTGAGTTTGCTGTAAAGAAATTTAGTATGCATTTTCACATAACTTGTTTTTCTTAGATGACTTTGTGGTTTTAAAGGCTACTGTCTGTAGTGTCATGTGAATGAATCAAGTGCTATCCTTATCTTTGAAAAACAGTTGAAGAGAGCACACCAGAGCAGCCCTGTCCCAAAGAGATACTGGAAAAACAGTTCTACTTAAAACAGAAAGGAAAACCCCCACCCCTGCTAGCAGTGTGTAACTTTGTTCTCCCTTTTCCAATTCTTTCTTCTGGACTTGCTGATCAGAAGTTTCAGAAGGCTAGGTACTTACATTATTACATTAGTAATAGTTTAGTAAACTTCTTTTGTTTTCATATTTTGAAGATAACGTGGATGTGTACACATCACACAACTATGAAGTTTCCTAATGTGGAAGAGAGGTGATATGATTTAAATACATTTATTTGAAATACATATTTTGGGAGAAAAGAAACTTTAGGGCCTTAAGGCCCTCTGTCTGCAAAGAATAGTTATAAAGTTGATGAACCTTTTCAGGATGACATTTCTAAATATTTGATTTTGAGATTTAATTTTTGTGAACTGAAGGTCTCAGAAATGGCGTGAAAAATATGAAGTTGTTCAATAACTTCAGGGAGAAGGAAAGCACAGTACCAACTCCATGAGCCTTAAGCAGGTCAAAAATACACTCTTTGTATCTTCTTAGAGTCTTTGAAAGGCCTTTAGATTCTTTCTGGGACTTGTTCCTTGCTCGAGTGCTGTGTGTGTATAAGCAGGGCTACAGATACGATAGGCAAGTCCAGTAAGTTAAATATACATTTGTTTCAGACTTAGCTTTAATCTAATTATCTGTCCTCTTAGAAGGACAGCCTGGTAACCTTTTGGAAATGTGGTCTGAGATAGCTGTGAGAAAACAACTCCAATCTGCTCGGGGTGCCTTTCCTGAAACTTCCACTGTGGTTTAATTGGGCACTGAAGTGAACAGGGAGAACAGTGTAACATGAAGGATGATGCTCAGAAATTCTTCTTTCTTTGTCAAGTTCCCTGCTAAAACAGAACAGAGTGGAGCAGCTGCTGCTATGTTAGATGGCATACTCATAAAAAATGTTTTAGTTGGTTGTTTGGGTTTTTTTTCAGCATCAAATTGATTTTATGTATGGTATCACAGGTTTTATGAACATTGGAATAAAATAATTTAAAATTGTATAGATCAGCATCATCCTTAAGGACAGCTTAGGCTACACAGAGTTCTAGAAGTAAGTGACTGATAATCTAGCCTTCAAAACAACTGATGTGATGGGAGCCTAAAATTATTCTTAGTATAGCTTTAGAAAAAATAGTGTTCATTATAGCTTTTGTATTCTCTAAAATTTGTATTTGATGATTGTCTGTGAATAGATTTATTGAATTTCTGGGAGCTGCATTAATATTTTATCACGTCTAAAGTTGTGTGTTGGTAGTTAAAACACTACTTGGTTGTACAAAATGTTAAAGAAGAGAGAAGCGTTGGTACCATGACTGTCCAGTAATACTAACAGACTCTTGCAGAAAATATTAAACAATCCATCAATTCTTGTAAAAGTGCAGTTGGAAGATACTTAAATGTGGTACATCAGAGCGTCTGGAGAAAATCTTAACTTACTTGGATATTTGAAAAGCATGTGGTACAGCCTTTTTTTTTTTTTATGAAAAATTCAAATGCTATTTCATGGTATTATTCACATAATTCTGCTATGGTGTCATGTCATCAAATGAAAAAGAGTGTTTAAAAACCACGAAGAATTTTAGGAGTCTAGTGAGCAACCAGAGCTGGTTAAAACATTTTAAAGCAATTAATACATTATGTATGCAGACTCAGCACAAAACTTTTTTTCTCTAGCAAAATATACTTGCCAGATTCTGTATCTAATTTTGTGCTGCAGTTCTAAATCATAAAATCTTTATACCTGCAGCAGTTAATTTAAAAAAAATTACGGTAACCAATGCCCACAGGAAACAAAGTAATCTTGTGTATTGAATTTGTTAAATCTTTAAAAAAAGAAACCCTATAAAAACCATTAAACCAACCCCCTTGTTACTAGACATTATTTATTTTCTTTCCTTTCTTCCTCATGTTTCTTTCTTTTAGTTGCTTTTGGATCTTGCAGAGCTGTCAAATCACATCTTTTATTCTGTCTTTTCATGTCCAGGAAAACTAATCACTCTTCTGCAAGCAGTTAATGCTTGAAATCTGCTGTGTGCAAGAAACCAATTGACCCAATCTCAGCTGGGTTCTGATTCATGAAAGTACAACAATATGTAATTTTCTTGCTTTGGATCATATCAAAGCTTTCTTATGCAGTTTTAGACTATTATTCATTCTTTCCCCCAAATTGTCCTATCCCAAACACAGTAGGAGTTTCTAAGAGCTTGAAACAATGGTTTCTCTATATTTTCTGAGTGTTATGTGTATTTGAGAGGCATCTAAGGACTTTTTTAACCACATTTCCCTCTTTATGGAAAACTTCATAAGACATCTTGCCTTCTGCCGGGAAAACAATGCCTTTTATTTGTTTTTTATAGCATACCTCATGTTATTTGCAGTAGAGTTGAACAGCAGTGAGTTGTGGTCACTAGTTTGCACTAATCTGCTAGTCTAGATCATGAGCATTTTTAGTCAAAGAATCCACGATGGAGTGGTTTTTAAGGTGAATATACTTCCTTTATGACCAATTCTGTGCAGAAGAGTTAAATGCCATGCACATCAGGCACTTATTTCCAAATCAAATGTTTGACCTTGCAATCTTCATAGCTAAATTTTCAACTCTGCAGCTGTAAAAATATTTGAAACCTAGTTTCTTACAACCAGACCATCTTTTACTGCAGAGGCCAATGAAATAATGATTCACTATGGCTTCCGTCGGCAGGGATGAGCTGTGTGGTATATTTCTATGGAGCAAACCCAAGAGGAATTTCTCATTATTCAAAGAGACTCTTTGCTTCTTTATCTGTCACTTGTAAAATGCTGGCTAATTGTTAGCTTAAAACAGCTTGTATCAATTATTGTTGTAACACACCACCTGAAGTTTCCATGGTTTGTGATTTCTCCATTTCTTCCATTTGTCTGGGTGTGTGATGAGTGGTTGGGTGTATCATTAATTTTATTCAGAAGAATGTGGTGATGATTCAAGTATGAGAGTGGAGAAATGTATCCAAAGGAAGTCAAAATAAAAGAAATTGCTAGTAATTTGGGGGTTTTGATACATGGTTTCACATGTCTTAGAGATCTGGCTGTCTGAAAGTGAAGCTCAATGTTTCTAGAAAATCATCACTTTTAGTGTAACTCAAGTATTTAAATATAAATAAAAAAGGAAATTGCCTCAAAGTCAGTAAACTGAGAATGTTCATTTTACTGTACTGGTGCTTGGAGAGTATCCAGAAAAGATGTAAGGTCTTGTATTTTCCTTTATGTGTGAGTTATTGACATAATTTAACTTACTAAAGATATTTCAATGTAGTTTAAATAACTTAATGAGTTTCTTTGTTTTAAAAATTTATTAAACTCTTACATTAAAGGTAAACTAGGCTATGTCAGGGAAGAGAGACAAGGCTTTAAGAGCAAAGTGAAGACTGGTGTATTTGAAGTAGATTGAAGTCTAGTTATGATCAGGTTTATTGAAGAGGAAATCATCGCAACGGCCCAACTGACAAACGCGGTGTTTAAAATTTCCATATCCAAGTCTTGGGTTTTGAGAGAAAGAGTCTAGCTCTTTTTGTGGTGGCTGGAACTGGAGAAGTGTAGCCAGTTTTATGCATATTTGTTGAAGAATTATCTTCCTTTTCCAGAAGGGATTTGTTTCAGATGGAGGGGTAAAAAGCCAAAAATATTTATAAAAACTTGAATGTTTATGGAGGAACAGAAATGAAAATTCTCCAAGCTTTGAAGTCAACTTTGTGTAGACTAGGGAAATTTCAAAACATTTCTGTATTAAAATTGTGTATATGTCTGAAAATCTTTGTATCCACTGTAAATGAAGGTTTATGGAGGAAATACTGTTTTTTGTTCATCTTCAAAAAGAAAGCTTAAAATATAAAAAATTTTATTTTATTTTTTGTTTCCATTGCTCTTTCAAGAGAGATGAAAGTTAAGGACAAAACTGTAATACACAAAAAGTGAATACACAAAACTTGAAAACTTTTGGCTTTGCCTGAGTATGTATGGATCAAATATCCAGACTTAAGTGATGGGAGGGGCATTTCCCTGGGTGTACCACAACTGGCTGGGATTCTGTTCCCTGCCCACAGTTTGTCTGGTTTCTGATCGTGTGTCAAATGTGGTGACATTGATATGTGGTAGTCCTTTTTGTAAAAACTAATAGTGTTTTACCTTGAAGATTGCCCCAGTCAGGCAGCAAAAATAATTTTGGCTAGAGAGGAAGAGTTGCCTTTCGGAGACAATTTGGTCTCCTGCTCTGTTCATCCTCATCCCGCCCTCATTCTTACCCTGTGTCCCCATAACCCTCCTGCTCCGATTTGTAGATGGCTTTTAGTAATACTTAATGGGCAAAAATCCCCAAAATATTAAATTGACACAATATTGGGGAAAATTGTAGAAAGGCAACTCAACAGTTACCTGCTGTTTTCTAGCGTGCCAGTTCGGCAGTGAGCCTTGCTTTTGACTGGTCAGATGGAATACCTGGACCTTGGAACAAACCCTAGCATCTGATACCCCTTGATGATTTGGTAATTAAGAGACATAGGGAAGACATCATAGTATTGTGAGGGAAATGGACATTTTGGAGGTGGAGGAATAAAGGAGAGCTTGTAAGGGGCAGCAGCAGCATGGTGCTGAGATTATTGTTGTCTGTGGGAGATAAACCCCAAAGTTCTGTTTTCCACAAGACAGGTTAAACTGTTTTTAACAAGATCTGTTTGCAGATAGACCGTGATTTATTTCTAAACATCAACATTCTGTCAGTTTTTGGTGTTTGGTATTTTTTGTTTCGTTTTTTCTTTTTTTCTTTGTGTTGTGGTTGGTACTGCAGCTGGTCATTTTAAATTATCAAAAAAGTATCCAGCTGCTGCTACAAAGTAGTTTCTTAGGAGAGCAGAGTGGTAAAAGTTAAACCATATGAATGGTTGATCATGTTTCTTCTACCTGAAACAAAGTTTCCACAGTTTTCTGAGGAACTGGTCTGAATTTTTGGAAAGAGTTATTTTTCTATCTTTTATTCTTAAAGTGAATAGTTGAAAGCTGCTTGTAGGATAGACAATTAGCTGATAAAGTGATTGTTTTGTAAGTATGACATCTCCTGTTCAGCTGTTGGGAAACCAAAGAGGAGCACAGGAAAGCAGACTATGGACTAAATGAGAAGATTAATGGGTTGTCCACACATGTAAAGTATGTAAGATGATTTGATTAAGGAGAGTGATAACCTAGGTTGCTTTCTGAATTGCATGAGGAAAAGGAAGGAAAGAATTTTAATTTACTGTCTTTGTGCTAATATTTCCTGCACTAAAATTAAACCAGGGTACCTTACTCTTATTGGGAAAACTGAGATTTCTTTCTTAATTGTGACAGCTACTTGCACAGAAGAGTGGTATAAGAACATTAATGAAACAACTTTCTGAAGTTCAAAAATTTAATAAAAGAACTTTCAAATTCAGTTGTTAGATATTTAGTTATGACCTTGTTTCTTTGGTTGACATGTTTTCTACACTGGAGTGTCATAGCAACTATTAAGAAAAACTTATTGCAAATGATAATATAAACAATTTTCTGAATGAATGCTAGTAGCTGATATGATTTTAAAAACTTGATTGTTATTAAAGTGAAATTTTAGTGTAAGAATGGTCAGATTTTTAATGTTGCTGTTCCCTATACTTTGATTCCAGTTTTTACCTGAATTATTTCCTTTTTGTACATGTAATATATAATAACAACTTTCTTGGCACAAACCAGTGCAATCAGGAGAGGAGCTGGTTACTTCAAGCATTGAAATTACTAAATCCTGATAAAGAGTATAGGTTGTCTTAAGGTGCATTGTAACTATTTTTTAATTTCTGGGTAATGGTATCCGAACTGAATGGTATCTGAACTCTCCTCTAACAGGGAGTACACTGCACGTTAGCAAAAAAAAAATTCCAAATTGCTTGTAATATAAAACATCCTGCTACACTCAAATTTCCTGTCACTCTGGTGACTTCATGAGTCACTGACATAGCTTTCAAAGCATTATGTGTAAATCACTGGGTCACGATATTGGAAAACTGTACTGTTGGCTCCTCAGCTTGGAATTATTTCAGTAAGTCTGCAACTTGTAAATAATTAAAGGCTAGGCCTCTGCTTTAAAAAAATAACCCAAAATCTGATGGTGAGACATTGCTTTGTGGAAAACTATTGCGGAAGTAGATTGCCTCAAAGAGCAAATATTTGAGATTGGGATTGGATGGCATGAGTAATGCTACCAAGCATCTTTGAGCACATAAAAGTAGTTTGCGTTGAGTCAGAATTAGAGGCTTTGGCAGGTGTTCATCAGGGGCTCAAAATAAAGGCAGACAGGTACTGGGCAACATAAAACCTGTAGGAAAAGGGAACAGAAAAGTTGGCAAGAGAGAATAAAATGTGTTGCTCTAGAAAATATTTCAATGGCTAAATAATATTTCATTATTTCTTTTGTCAAATAATGACGTTACAGAGGTGTAGCAAGGTAATTAGTAGAAGAGATGGCAAATCCAGGACTGTGAAGGCAATGTGGAAGTGTTGACTGGGGACAGTTTACCTATTGACAGGTATGAGTTTGATTAGCATGGTTTGCCTAGCTAGCCAATTTTACATAGGAAAAAATCAGTTTAACCTTCTTCCTTCCTGCCCCTCTTGACTCTGACAATGGCAAAATTTACTCTTGACATAGGATTTAGTTTCCAGGAAAATACCAGTGGGATCTTTGCAATTTCCGGTATGGATTTATATGGCCCAGTAAAATATAGAATAGCCAGATTCTCTGCTTTCATTTACAGCATAGGGCACACCAGTATAGTCTTGGGGTGTGTTGGAATAATTGTTGGGGAGGTAGGAAAGACAGCATATACATTTGGTAAGACACGATGTCTCTTGAGAAAAAAGTAACATGGTGTTCCAAACCATGGACTATATATAAGAAGTTTGATGTATGTGTTCTTCAAATACTTGTGATTTTCTTTTGCAGCCATGTGCTGAAGATAACACTGAACTATAAGTCTTTTACAAACATTTTTGCCATATTCATTCCTGATGAATAAGCAGAATGTCATTATGGTTTGAAAAATCAAATTTAATTTTCCATTCTTTATGTAATATTCCCATTAATATGGAAGGTTGATAAGGCTTTTGCTGAAAGAATCATATTTAAATCATCATGTTTTTATTTAGAGTTTATTTAGAACTTGCTTTCTGGAAGCGTGCAACACTTTTTGCTACAAATCTAAGAGCAATGCTGACAAATCACTGGTTTGAGCATTCTTGGTCTGTAGAACACTTCAAGTTGCAAAGCAAATACCTATTCTCAGCATTTGCTATCCTTTTGAAGCTGATGAAGCACTTGAACTACTACTTATAAATTGATTCTTCCTTATTTTATATCAAGGTATTTTGAAGCTAAATGTTCATCTGTCATCATGGAAACCCAGCTCAGGTGCTTTGACAAATGGATGCTTTGGTGGGAGCCTCGCAGGGAGGAATTTGCAAGCCTGAGGTTTTCAGTTGCAGAGGAAGGTTTTAGAAAAGAGTGCTGTTTGAACTGGCACTGCTTTCTCTAGTTTAGCTACTAGTCATGAGTGGAATTTGAGTCTTTAAATAGCATAGTACATTTTCTAACCTATACAAAAAAGTTGGTTGATACTTTTCACCTGAGCCAATGTTGAGGAGTCATTTGCAAAGCATATGATTTTGTCAAACAGTTGAGCTGAGAGCTGAATGAGTTGGGAGGCTTTGTTTGGTCTGTCATGAGGTTGGCAGAGGTGTTGAGAGCTCCCTGCTTGCTTTGCTCCATGACAAGTAAAACATTTTGGGATAAGTGGTTTAAGACAGTATAGTGCTTCCAAAATTTTTTCCCGTGTCTAAAGGAATAAAAATGATTCAGTGTTGACTGAACAAAAGTAGTACAAGAATTTTTTTTTTTAGTGCTTTTCACTTAATTGTATTTTTTAAAGGTACCTTCTTTCATTTTTATGCTTGCTGAAATGTTCTATAGCATAGCAGACCCACTTATAAAATAAAAAGTCCCAATTTTATTCTGCTGTAGGTCATAGTTCTCAATACCCTGACTTTCCCTTCAGCATAGCAGGTGCCCAGACTACTTGTTGCACTATTTTATCATGAGTAATTTTGTGTTTAGGGGCTGATTAGAAACTTAAACATTCTGTGTGTTTCATATTGCTACCTAGCTTTTGGTGTACACTAGGATGGGCCTCTATATAGAAGATTCCTGTTTCATCTATGTCTGGAATATTCGAGCAAGAATCATTCCTCAAACCTGAATCAGTCGGCTGTTTAGGGAAGCAACTAATGTTTTTCCAGTTACTGAAATAGTAAATGGTTACATTCATATCTGAATATCCAGTAATGAAAGTTTCTCATTCCCTGAAGCATTCTGCCAAATATCAGATTAATAATCCTTTCCTCGTGATGTTATTATGTAATTAACAATGTTTGTGGCCCAGCTGCTAAAGAGCTGGTAAAGTTAAGGTGGAAAACTGATCTAGAATAACTGAAAAACACTATGGAATTGGAGAAAATAGAAGATATCATTACCACATAATAGGCATGTTGAGATTTAATGTAAGAACAGTGACAACTCTCAAAATTTAAGAGTTAGGTTGTTAGGTTCATGTGTCTGCCCCTCATGCTGAAGCAAAGTCTTTTCCTGGGCATTCTTTCCCTTCCTTAGGCAAGTATTGTGAAATAGATGGCAAAAAAAATCTCGATTGCAGTATATTTCTGTGCTGAATTAGCTCTAATCTGTACTCAGCTGTGATGTTGTCAGAAAGGAGAGTGGGGATAGAAAAAATGCTTAGGGACTAGGGGTGTTATTATGCAGTCCTTGAGCTGCAGTGCTGATTTTCAGCATTCTTGACTTTTTTTCCCCACTTGTTTTAAGCATGATGTATATGTAAACTGCATACCTTGTTTCCTGCATACTGAAGTATCTTTTTGGTTTGTGCTTTTAAAAAGAAAGATGCTGCAAACAGCTGACTGACTCAGCAATTAGTAAATCAAATGAAATGGGATATTTCTAGGAAGAAACCTGAAGGTTTGCAGCATGATTTGGGAAACTGTGGGCTGGATTGCTGCATTGCCAAAGGCTGCATTAAAACAGCAGTGCTTTTTTTAGAAAAGCTAATTCATTGGGTTATTGTCGCAGTTTCCTCATCCTTGTTTTGACAGTGTTAATAGCTCTCAGGATGCTGTTTCAACTACCTGAAAGTAGTTACTGACTTTACAAAAAAGAGACAAGAAAAAAAAATTAGGATCTGTATTACTAACCGAATCCATTGTTTTGGAAACTTGATAACGTAATGTTTCCTGTGTTCCCCCATGGTCAACAAACTTTCCTGAATTAAGGACCATTATCTCACCTGAAGCCAGAAAAAGCTTGCCTCCTTTACTTTACTTAGAAGAATGGAATATTTTGTTGCTGTTGTTGTTTAAAGTGATCTTGCTACTCCTGCAAGTGAGAAATGATAGTCATTTTTCAGCTCAGCCAAATTTCAGATACTGTTGCAAGCAGCAGAGCTTTGCCTGGAGGCAGATGCATATATCCGAAACTAGAATTTCTGTGGGAGGGTTAGTATTTGTGCATGAAGACATATGCTCAGCCAAGCAGTTTGCTGGTTTGGGTGTGTTTTCTCCTGTTGACACTGACAGACAGTCGTACTGAAAAGCTTTAAGTCTGGCAGAAGGCAGAAAACCATTCCCTCTTCACTATTTATTTCCCTCACCACAAAATTTTGTTTTTAAATAGAACATTAATATTTTCAAAGGACTGAGTCCCTANTTTTTTTTTTTTTTTTTTTTTTTTTCTTTTTTCCCTAGGGGAAATTGTCTGTATTACTTCTGTGCCCAAGGGTAACTTTTTTTCTAAAGGTTTCCTTTTGTGTACTGTAAACTCAACTGTTCCCTGAGTTAAAGTCCTCCTTATAAGCAATGTGTTATTTTGGACTTTGGAGTTATGATATGCTTGTTCACCTCTTAAACAGCTGTCTCTAATATTTTTATTACTTACTAGGAGCTAATATTGTAATGCATGATAATATAGGATTTAATAAAAACTTGTGGACAAGAATAGAGTTTTCTCATTTTCCTCTTTGATTAACAAGTGCTAATTATATAGTGCAAGAAGCTACTTCCTGTTAGATTTATGAGGGGTTTTTTATAGTTTTTATTTGGTTCCTAAGTTGGTAAATATATAAACAGCCTTTTTTAGCTCTCAGTATACAACCACAAATGATTTAATTTAGAACTCTAATATTTATATTTCTGTTGCAATGAAGTTATAGAGCTGAATAGATAGTGGTCTGTCTCATGCCAGAGTGCTGCAAGAAATGATTTCTCAGTGTCCAAAGAGACATAATTAATGTGTGGAGCAGTGGTTTTACTTTGGGGATTTTCTACCACTTAGCACTTTGTTTATTATCTTTGTGAGAAAATATTAATATCACAGATGCCCTTTGCAAATGTTGAGAAGCATTGTGTAAATGTGACATTTGCTTTTGCAAATTTTCGGGTTGATTTATTTCAAGTACTGCCTCTTGTGAATGGCAAGTCTTAGGATCTTGCTTAGTTACCTCCCCCTCCCACTTTTCTCACTCTAAGTAATGTGCTATCATTCCTGCTATAATACTCTGTGTGTGTGAACTCAAAAAATCTTAGCCTTTGATTAGAGCAATTCTGTAGTTCTCTTTCTCTGCATATAGGAGAGAGTCGCTTTAGCTTTATTATCCTGCAGTTGTTAACACTTGCACACTGATTTCTCGGCCCATGGAAGGCAGAGGTTGTGGTCTTTTAAACACCATTAAAACATTATATTTGAATGTCTGTAACTTTGCATCCCTCTGATCATCTCTGAGGTAATGGGAAATATTTGTAGTTATTTTGCTCTATAGTTCCATTAGTAATTATCAGTGGAAATGAATAAAATGGGCATGGGAATAATTCATATACATTTTTTTTCCCTAAACTCTGGTCTCCTGTGCCATCCACACCTGCAAGCTTTACTACTATTTGGGTGTTTTGCATCAGATCAGAGAAAGGGAGGTTACAGATTATTCATTTGAATATTAAACCTAGAATAAAGCAGGCAGCTCTCCTGAAGCCCTCTACATGTTGTTGAAAAAGGCCTTGATCACAGGGCATGCAATTTTACAGAATGTAAAATTTATGAGGGCAGCTGTCATTGATTTTAATGTAGTTATGTATTTAGCTATTTTGCATTCATTATTGAATAGGATGTTTTTACTCAGTAGGTCTGGAAACATTTAGTCTTTTCCCATGAGTTAGGGAAGACTAGAAAATGTTAAGGCCCCATCCTTCTCAGCTGAAGGGACCCTTGTTAATTCGTTTGCCAGTGTTATGTACACTTTTTCTAGCAAAGAGCACTATTCTGAAAATGGAAACTGAGCCACAGTTATAAAAACTAAGTGAAGAAATCCACATGGCTATGCCCATGCACACTCATGGATAGCTGGGGTTACTGCTGGCCTGTACCCTGCAGGGGCTGCTGCTTCTGCCTGGTTGCTGCTGCTTGGCAGTCTAAGGCTGTTGCCGTGCTCATGTTTTTTGAGGAAGACGACTTGATCTGTTAGAGTAAGTGATAACTATCTGATGTCTCCTGAGCTTCATGTGACTTGTGGTGAAGAGTTGCTGGTGAGGTCCAAAGCCTGTGCTCTTTACACAGGAAATGTGTTTTTCTGTAGTGTTGGGGATGTGCATCTGCTGCTGGCCCCACCTGAGCTCGTCCCAGCAAGAGATGAGAGGACAAGACTGGAGTTGAAATTGGATAGGACGATGGAGTTTTTAGAGAAAAATACATCTCAGTCTTTATGTTTTCATAGCCTAGTACAATGGAAACATTACTGGAAAACTACACTACCCACTCTTTATAAACAAACAACACAAACAAAAAACTTTAGTTGGCACAAACATAAATTTTTTTTTGCTTTTGGATTCCTTCATAAGCGAATGTTTTGTCAATGGAAGGAGCTGGGAGGTGTCGAATGCATTTTTCACTGTGGCTCACATCCTCCATACACACCAGGGCTGGTTGCTTTGCATACTTGTGAAACAATGAGGGTAGTGTTCCCTGGTGGCTGAAGAGAAGGTGCAGAGGGTGTCTGCCAGCTCGAAGCAGTCAACACATAACTCTTTGTTGATAGTCCCACTGGAGGCAAGCATGCCTGGATTGATGCTCTGTGCTCCTACTTAAAGCTGATGTAAGTTAATGCTATCAAAATAAACTGTTTTAGCTGATTGCCTTACTGATATTTGTAAATCATTATAGTTAAGAAACATTTCTATTATCTTCACAAACCTGCAGTGCTTCTCCTAATTTGTGAATAGTTTGGGGTTTTGTCTTTCTGGACAGCAGTTGTGAGGTTATGAGAGAGCTTTTTTTTATTTTTTTTATTTTTTTAATGAGTTGAACAATTCTGTGTAGGTTGTCTGAATTATGAAAAAGCTTTTTCTTACAGTCCAAAGGGATTTAGTAATGATGCTGAATATGACAGTATACACTTCACTGGTGAGAGCAGTAGACTGTCCTGTATTTTTATGTTTTTTCTGGTGTGTTCCAGCAATGTAGTACTCTCAAGCAACATGAAAATGAGCTTTTCAGTAGTCTTGATTTGGGGATACAGGTTGGGGTGCATTTTACAGTTGACTTCTAAAATTCATATATACTTCAAAATACCTCTGTGGGTTCAATCAGTGTTGATCTCTTTCATACAGTGCTTGTGTTGCTCTGAGTCCCTGTGCCCATGGGCAGCATGAGGCCTGCGAGAGGAAGGTGCTGCTGCATTGTTTGTGTGGCTGTGTGTGCCAGAATCCTCTCTTGGATGAACAACCTGTTAGTGAAGGCCAAGAAAAGTAATGACATACATTTTAGATGTCAGTCTGATCAAAGAAACTGTTACCTTGACAGTTTTTTCCTAAGTTTTGGCAAGATAATATTATAGCAATGTGTACTTAACAGCTGTTAAACATAATACTTGTCTTTATGGTTTTGCTGATTCTATTATAAATGATGTCTGTGAATTTTTTTTTTTTTTTTCAGATAAATTGCATGCAGGAAAAAAAAAATCTTTGGATTGTCTCCATGAAGAAAGATTTACTCAAATGATTTTTTTTTTCCCTTGCTGTCCTTCTGTATAAGATAAAGCCATGGAGACTCATAGAAAAAAATTGTGGTTGTTTTGTTGTACACTCTGGTTTTTTATGTATTTTTGATCTCTTCAGGAGTAACAGGAAGATGATGTGGTTTTCTTAGTGTTACAAATCTGTTTTCTCCAGAGTCTAATGGCACCCTAATAATGTAATGCTTTTCTCTTCAGTCTCTTGTACTGATTTTTCTGACCTTGTGCAGGGTCATACCACTGTCTTGAACTGGTGGGAAAAAAAGTTGACACAGTGGAGTTGTCTCCATATTTTATGGTGCATGCATGATTTTGTGTGTGTGTGTGGAACTGTTTCACTGAATACAAAAGAAATTAACTGCACAGAGTAGAAAGGCAATACGTGGTTCAAAAATCGCACCTTTAGTCTGTATTTAGGACGTGGTGAAAGTGGTAAGTGGGGTATGAGAAGTAGGGATAGCTATTTCATTGGGCTTAGACAGCTCTGCATAATTGTTGCTGTTTTAAATTTGAATGTATCAGAAGGAAGTTTTCTGCATAATAGGAATGCAAATATTGAGACTATTCAGTATAGCCACTTGCTTGAATATGAGACTATGAGTTATATTTTGCACTCTACAAATATTGTGGCTGTGAATCTGGTTGGCATATTAGATTGACTGTCTAAAATTTGTTTAGGTTTAAATAAGTTTCAAATAAACCTTTCTTCATTTGTAAGTGATGTCCTGGTTTTGGCTGTGATAGAATTAATTTTCTTCTTAGTAGCTGGTACAGAGTTGTGTTTTGGATTCAGTATGAGAATTATGTTGATTACACACTGATGTTTTAGTTGTTGCTAAGTAGGACTTATGTGTTAGTTTGGCCAGCCCGTGGAAGTGAGCTGGCTGGCTTTGAGATTGGCACCTTATTGGACCAACTGGAGGGCATTTCATCTCTGTGACTATTACATTTCAAGACAAAGCAAAGCCCAGGAAGCTCTCTTTGCGTTCTGGCATTCAGAGAGAGAAGAACCTCCTCCCCTTGGCCTCGGGCTGAGTGGGGGCAGGGAGGGGAGGCCACGTGGGCCCTGGGTTAAGATGAAATTTCCAAACATGGATCCTGCCCAAGTGAGAGAAAGAAGAGACCAAATGAGATGTGAAGAGACACAGTGTGAGACCTAATATCAGGAGTGACAGAGAAGGATCCTAGTTTGAAGGAAGATTGAAAGAGTTGCCTAGTTTTAGGCTGTACTTCTCTTTTAAGGCCATAGAGAATAAACTAAATACCTCTGTAGCATATAAAATGCCTTTAGGGAGATGTAAAGCTCTAGTCATAGCCGTGAGCTGATGTAACTGTGATCTAATGGAGAAATTTGAACAGAGGAAGACTGAGAGAGATAGAGATGATGTCCTCTGCCCAGTGAGAGAAGATGACCTCTGTTTCTTGAGATGAAGATAAGACAGATCAAGAGAACTCTTGTTTTATACTAGAAAAAGCATCCTTAAACTGTACCCTAATAAGCTGATATGGCCCATTAGCGGCTGTGGGAAGGCTGATTCACAAGAGGGTCTTCACCATGGCAGATTTTCTTCCCCCCAGGCGGGCCATTCGTGAAGTGTGAGGCCACAAGAGAATTGGTGTCTTGTGAAAAACCTCTGTGGTGTTCAAGAGAGACTGCTCTCCCTTGGTGAATTGAGAAATCGTTGTTTCTAGGGGTGGTAAACTGAAAATCCCAGGTTTTGTCTTTTTATGTTGTCTGTGGGAAAGTGAACAGTTGACAGGGGGAGGAGAACTGTTTGAAGCTTTAATTCTGGTTATTATTTTTTTTTTGTCTTTTAATGTTACTTAATAATTTTTTTATTGCTTTTAAATTTAAACCTAAATTTAGAGCTTTTCCTGGCCTTATCTCATGGCAGAAATTGAGGGAATATATTCTAGTGGGTGCACTGGCGCTTGGCTAGTGCCAAATCCATGACACCTTTGGTGAGTTGGCTGGGAAAACTCAAATTAGTAAAATGGCGAACAGGAAATCACTACAACTTACTCCAAGGAAAGGAACTTTTAGTGTCTCATGCTCTTCATGGTGAGGGGGTGCGCAAAAAAAGCTGGTAGGGAGCATGGCCAGTTCAGCTGACCCAAACTGGCCAAAGGAATATTCCATTCCACAGAACGTCATGCCTAGCGTATAAGAAGGAGGTGAGGGGATGGGAAATTGGCCTGGGATGCAAATACAGGTTGTGTGGGGAGAGGTTTTGCTGCTGGATGAAGCTCAACATGCCCTAGCAATGACCATCCCAGAAGGATGACCATGCCCTGGGCTGCATCCAGAGCAGAGTGGCCAGTAGGGCAAGGGGGTGGGGAATTCTGCCCTCTGCTCTGCTGGCACCCACCTGCAGTGCAGTGTCCAGCTCTGGGCCTCCAGCAAAGAAAGCATGTGCACCTGCTGGAGTGAGTCCAGAGGAGATGGATCCAAGAGGATCAGAGGGCTGGAGAAGACAGGCTGAGAGATTTGAGGCTGTTCTGCCTGGAAGAAGAGAGGGCTCCAGGGAGACCTTAGACCTTCCAGTACCTAAAAGGAGCTAAAAGAGAGCTGGGGAGGGACTTTTTACAAGAACAGATAATTGTAGGACAATGGATAATGGTTTTAAACTGAAAGAGAGCAGATACAGATGAGATATAAAAAGAACTTTATTGTGAGGGTGATGAGGCATGAGAATAGGAGATGCCCAGTCCCTGGAAGTATTCAAGGCCAGATTAAATTGGGCTTTCAGCAGCCTGTTCTGGTGGAAGGTGTTCCTGTCTGTGGTGGGGGGCTGGAACTGGATGATCTTTAATGTTCCTTCCAATCCAAACCATTCTATGATTCTGTGAAGATCAGAAATGAATAATCAAGGCAATGTAATATCCTCTGTAGCAGGAAGCTTGTGGACTGGGGAAAGCCACATGTGATACTGTTACAGAGCAAACTAAGGAAATACGGCCTAGATAAAAAAAGCTATTTTAGGATGTGTGTAAACTCATTAGGGGAACAGTAGCCAAAGGTTTTTTCAGTACTTCTCTTTCAGCAAGGAAACCATATTGTATGGGATTATGTATAATTGTTTCAGCTAACTGTTCTTGTTCATACTGGCTAATTAGCATATGAAATCTAAAGAGAAGATATGTTTGGGAATAAATGCAGTTACACAAGGGTGGGATGGCAATTCAGAAAAATCTCATATGTTGCAAAGGTGGCCTAGGAGAATAGAATTTGATTTAGAAGAATAAGGGGAATGCTTTATATTTAGGTCAAAATAAAATATGGAGAACATCTGTTGAATTCCTTCTGCCACCCCATTCCTCACTCTGGATTATAAAATGAGAGCTGACACTGCAGTATGGTTGACAAGGAAGAGGTGTATGTATGTATTGGCATGACTAATTGGTGGTATAGTCTGGAGGATGGGGAGTTGAACCTTTTGCTTTGTTCTATATAGTGGAATTCAAGTTCTGTGTCTGTTTTGGCCATTGCACTTCAAGAAGGATGTAGGCACCCTTAATTTGCCTCAGGAATATAATGACTATGATTTAGAAAAGGTGCTATGTGCAGAAGGAGTGATTGAATTGGCATTTTTTGTAACCCAAAGAAAAGATCAAGGGAAATAATAAGTTTTTAAGTGTGTGGAAGCTCACTACAAATAAGTGAACATCTGCCCTTGGTAGCTGTACCTTGCTTACTAATGGCAACATAGACCATTCCCTGTGTGTCCTCCTCTCACTGTTTGGCTTTTGGTTTTGTGTTTTATAAGGACTGCTTGTAGTCAGTGTCTGGACAGCACTGAACAAAGAACCTGAATCTTAGGATTCTTTGAAGAAATATTTAAATTAGCAAAATCACTACAGTAAGGATCTTTGTCTAACCAGACAGATTACAGAGAGATACTTCAGTTTAAACTTTAGAGCAGATAGAAGAAAATTGCTCCCAGACCTTGTTACCAGCCACTTGGCCGGTAACAGACCCGTTTACCATCAGTAAAAATGGATCATGTTCTCCCCTGACCTCTGTAAGGCACCTGAGTTTTAGTAAAGAACAGTGCTACACAAAAGGCTAATTTAACATAAGCAACACTCATATTTTTTTTGTGTGCGTATTGCATGTTAGAGTGCAGCGTGTTGAGCCTAGTCACATATATAATGGAAATCTGTTTGACCTCTTGAAGGCAACAACTAATTTGCTTTGATAAAGGAGGCTGGGTTTCTTCAGAATTATGTCATGATCTCTTATATTAACAAGCTCAGAAAAGAAACAAACTTGATTTATGCTAGGTTTTCTGCTGGCTATATCTTGGATCATATTTTTCTGTCCCTTTGAAACTTCCCTAATTTTTTCAGCTTTGGTAAAAATTGTATCATTTCAAGGAGATCTTCAGCCAGTTATATTAATAATCAGACTTTAGCTAAAACATTTTCCCCTTCTATGTTGGTATGCAAAAAAAAAAAAAAAAAAAGGGAAACTGACAAGTATTATACTTATTTTACTTGCTTCAGTATTGGGGTACTAATTAATAATTAGGTAGTTGGCAAACACCTTTTCTATCACTGCCAATCTTAGCCTTTCTTGCCATATGCTTCCTCCATACTGTCATGTTACCACAGCATCAGCATCTTTTTTTTTTTCTCCCTTGTACAAAGTTTTTCATCTGGACAGATACCTAGAGGTAGCAGTTTAAACAGGCAGAGAAGAAACTTGAGTAATGTAGTAGGTTCAAATATATTATGGCAAGTGCAGAATACAAGCTAGAATGAGGTATGGCAAATATTACCTAAGAGTAGACAAATTTCAATTGCATTAAAAATTGAACAAATCTTTCTTGAATGTCAAGACACATTCTTTACTTTTCAGCTGCTTAGGATTTCCTTCAGACATTGCTGTATTAACTGGGCAAGGGCAGAGATTTGAAGGAGTTCATTCAGTATAGCTAAAGTTTTAACGGATAAGACTTGGCAAGGCTCAGGCATCGTTTTTCAGGTGTCACTTTTTTTTCTAGAAGTGAAAAAATGTTGCTTCTTAAATGCCAAGTCTGTGTTACTGTAATAACATTTTTTTTTACAAAAAGCTGTCATTAAAAATGCTAACGTTTAACTTGTGGGCGAGAGATGAAAGAATGTAAAAACCCCTACATCTATAAACTAGAATATGTATAGGAAGATTTAGTCCAAAAGTGTGATCATCTGGGGAGTTGCTCATGTGAATGTGTGCTGTTTTTTGAGGAGGCTGTTTTCTTGCCTTATTGAGAACAATTCATAATTTGTTGTGCTAAGTATTCGTGATTGGATAGAAGACGACATATATAGAACTCAAAAATAGATAACAGCTTATTTGGGAGGACAGGCAGTCCTCCCACTTAAATCATATCATCTGGAAGGCTAAAAAATGTTGATGACTTGTTCCACCTCTCCACTCTTCCCTGCATATGTTGTTTTCCTCACAAGCACAGTTCACTGCCTCTTTTTAGAAACAGTCTTTGACTCCTTCTCCCTTGCATGGGATTTTAGATTTTGAAATCTTAAATGGGAAACTTTCCTCCCCTTCTACCTCAACTCTGCCAGAACTAAGCTAGGAACTTACCTGAATTTCTGTTTTTCCTCTAGGACAGCCTTAAGACCTTGCTGGTGGAATACCTCTTTTGCCCCTGCGTTCATGTCAGAATGGCCTAGGCCAGCCTGTTGCTCTATGGTTCCTGCCACAGGTGCTCTACAGCAATGTGTCAGGATTTTGCCACCAGGGCTAGTGGACCATCCAGATGGCTGTAAACCCGCGGAGGAGGTGAGTACAAAATGTGTTCCAGGAATTTGTGATGCATTGGTCGGGTGTGTCTGCTTTGGGCGTGTTTCGGAGCAAAGGCAACACTTAATGACTGCAGGTGTGCTTTGCTGCTGGATTGCACTGGGTTTGTGTGGCAAGGGTTTGCTAGTGACTTAGGTAGAGGTGGCTTCTCTGGGAAGCTGCTAGAAACTTCCCTGTGTCCAGTGAACCAACGCCAGCCATCTCCCAGAGGGACCTGCCCCTGGCCAAGGCCAAGGCCATCTCTTAGTGGTCGGGTCTCTGGGGTACTGTACAGGAAACCCATAGACCAGTGTGTTCCAGGGGGACTGCACCCTATGGAAGTGACCCATGCTGGAGCAGTTCATGAAGAATTGCAGCTCATGGGAAAGACTTAGGTTGGAGAAGTTTGTCAAGGGCTGCTCCCTGTGGGAGCAGGGGAGAAGTGTGAGTAATCCTCCCTCTGTGGAGGAAGGAGTGGCAGAGTCAGGATGTGATGAACTGACTGTAACCCTCATTCCCTGTTCCCCTGTGCTGCTAGGGGGAGGAGAATGCTGAGAAAACTGGGAGTGAAGTTGAACCAGGGAAGATGGCAGGGGTGGGAGGAAAGTTTTTTGAAGATTTGGGTTTATTTCTCATCCTGCTCTGATTCGATTGGTAATAAACTGAACTGGTTTCCCAATCTTGAGTCTGTTTTGCCTGTGGTGGTGAGAGATTTCTCCCTGCCCTTATATTGACTCACAAACCCTTTGTTATATTTTCTTTCCCTTGTCCAGCTGAGGAAGGATGGGACAGTGACTTTGGTGGCCACCTGGAATCCAGCCAGGGTCAATACTCTGCATGCATATTCCATATTTTATTGTGCCTTCAGCATCCTGTTGGACCAGTTCAGTTGTCTGCAGCTATTAAACAAGTTTCCATAAGAATCCCTTTAGATATTAGTGCAGACCTATTAAACTGTCACTGGTTCTCTCTGAGTACTGGGAAGCATAGTATCCAAGTGGATTAAGGACCTCATTATTAGTTTTCCTAAATTCGCCTTTACTGTCTCAGTATATCTTGAAAAGCCCAGTGAACTGGAATTCAGATCAACTTTCTATCCAGATGACCTAAGAAAGCCTGAGTTTTATTTTCTGTGTTTCTACAACAAACACAGCCCTTAAAGCATCCTTGTCAGACAAAAGATGATGTATTAAACTACTACAGTGTAGTCATTGGCTGTGCAGTGAGGTGTTTAACAGCTGACTATTTGTGAAGCCTCCTCTGTGTGTGCATCTCCTACGCTTTTTTTAAGCTTGATTGAAGCAAGATGAAGAGCCAAAGTTTAATGGGATGGACAGGCAAAGATGTGGTATGATACATCCATTTCCTTTGGCAGAAAAGTTTAACCAGTGCAGTTGTATTTAGTGTGGTAAATGGTGTCCTGCACATGGAATAATTGGTATTGACATTTTGTGCTGATTTTTCATCCTGATTTTTTTTCTATTCCTGAAACTTATTAGCAGTTTTCATAGATTAGCTTTCACAGACTGAGTTCTGAAGGACTCTCTGGGTCCAATTCTGAAGTTTAGGTTCACCATGGTGAAATGGGAAAAGTGTGTTTCATGTTTGAGTGAGTCCTTTTCAACTTCAAATGATCTAACATGTAGTCTTAAATTCAGTCCTTCAAAAGGTTGGAACAAGGATCAGTTTAGAGGAGAGGAAAAAGTATATCCAAATTTACTACCTAATAATACTCTTCAATAGTAGAGGCTGCTAAAAAAAAACATATAGGGTAAAAAAAAGTAGAGAAAATTTTTTATTTCTGAGTTTACTTCTTGGCCACTCTAGTGGTATCTTCGCTTGTTTTGTTTTTTTTTTTGTGGTGGCCCAATCACCTCTTCTGTGGTTGCTGGCTAATGTTGAATTTAATGAGATACCAGATTTGAGTAGAAATCACTTATTTTGGGGAGAATACCTGATTGGTCTGAGTCTGCACTGAGAGACTGATGTGGCTGAATAAACACAATTGTTCTTGGTTATTTTTCAGTTGTGTCAGCTCTCTGATTAACTTTCTTGGTTGCTGTGTAGTTTTTTGCTGGCAGAGCAGAAGGGCTGGCATGGTTGAGGAGCAGCTACTTACACAGAAATAGTGTGCTGATAAATCTTTAACCATGGACTGGCTTCTAAGTCATGTCTACTCTCTCTCCACGTAAAGATTCTAGAGCTTTCAGAGTAGATGAAAATCTTTCAGAAAAGGTATTGAAGAGTAATTTAAAATGTCTTGGAGCACAAAATTTTAGAAGATATTTTAAAAATAGTTGATGTCTGATTTAATTTAATTTTTAACTGTGATTTTATTTCTCAAATTCCGTGATTTTCAATTAATATATAATTGAATTTCAAAAACAGTTCCATCATATTCCTTTCTTTAATATTTTCTGACAGATTGGCCTTTTTTATGGTGACCTGTTTGTCTCTCGACTACTAGTCAGAAATTAATTTTGAATTGTAAAAAAGCTCAAGTTGCTACAAGCTTTATACCTTCAAAAATTATTTGATTTCAAATTAAATACACTAGCTGTTTTTTCATAAAGTGCCTGACAGTTTCTGGGGGGGAAAAAAAGCAAAGTAATAAACATGAAAGTATTTGAAGAAATTTAAGTAATTCACTGAAGTCTGATGCATGCCTGCCATACTGAATATTCTGCTGATTGTTTTCCCTATGCAACTATGCAGAAAATTGTTATCATCACACTTATGGGTAACTGGGGAAACAAGTGAACTCTTCCACAAAAGAATCTTTCTGCCTCAAATTGCAGAGGCAATCTTCAGATTTCTCTGGACTACTCTACAGCATAACAAATAAAAAAATCAAAGATTTTATTTTCTTTTTTACCTTATTAATACATTTTCTATATCTTAATATGGCTATTTTATTTAAATTTGCAAGATTAGGATAAAATTTACAAATTAGGCCTGGTAAAAAACATGTTTTAGAATCACTAGCTTTAAGAGAATTGTCTTGAAATTTAATGTCTGAGTGAATCTGCCATTTTTCTTGCTAAGAAATATTTAAGAAACAAAAATAAATATTTTAAGAAATAAAATCCAGCAATATTTTAAAAATATTTATTACAGAATAATGAAAATGTAGCATTTTCTTTTGAAAATGACCTTGTTTAAACAGTTTCCATGGCCTAAGAGAGAACTATTTTTTTTTGAGTTTTATTGATTTTTGTTTTTCTAGCATTTTCTCCCATAAATGAACACAAAGCGTGATCAGTTTGTTCTTTTTTTAAAGAAGTGCAGATTTTTGAAGCTGTCATCAAAATAGGACTTTGGTTCTGTAGAACTCAATCTATGTTTTCCATACTGCTGCTTTTGAGGAAATGTGAACTTGATTGTAAATTTTTACATTTTTCAATGAAGTTGAAAGCTGGGAAGAAGAATGTGCATGATCAATTTAAACCTCTATGTTTTGGCCCATATTTGTCTACTTTTACAGTCACAGGAACATATTTAATGGATGGGTGGACACTGTGTGCCCCAGGCTTTTTGAATCATACGGGATGCTTTATATTTCTTGGATAGGTGAATTCTTCTGCCACTTTCTCCTCCTCCTCTTCTTCTAAAGTCTCGAGTCCATCAGTAGCAGATCATTTTCCATCCTGTCTCTACATTACCTGTTAATTTTTGTTGGTATGGTAGCAAACTAGGAGATGCAGGTGTAGGAGCAGCAGGGTAGGAGGGGCCATCTGCCTGCAGGGACCTGAATTGGTCATAGCTGCTCCCTGTCAGAGTTAGGGATGGTTTGCTTGCTTGAATAGCACAGGGAAAGAGGCACTGAAAAGGAGAGTAGAACTCTGTGGTGAGAATGTCTCAGTGTAAGACCAGCTTTTGCAAGCCTTTGTTCAAAATGGGCAGTACTGATACCTCTGTGAATTCTCTTGTGATGTCAGGCACCCCAGGTCAGCATATAAACCTCTGTATATGCTCACATATAAACCTCACACAAAGACTGAATTCAGTTCCTGGGGAGCTACCAGTGCTGAAGACCAAGATGCTACATGGACCATGAACCAGGGAGCCATTGCTATATCAGCTTGCAAACTATTTTTGAAACTTCTCCCTATCAGTTTCTTCTTGCCTTGTCGATCTTGAAAATGTCCTCAAGTTCTAAAGGATTTCCAGAACTCTGCATTTATTATTCTACCTTTTTAGCTTTTTTTCTGAGAGTTATTTTCTTCTTCTTCACCTCTTCAGTGTAGAACCCAAAATATGGATATTGCCTACTTTAGAAATAAACTTTACTTGAAAAATTTATGAGTCTCATGGTTGAAGAAAATCTCACATTTGTTCTTTTTATACCATGTGTATATTTGCATGGATTAACAATTGAAACAAAGGACTTAAAAGTGTGGTATTTCTCAAATTTGTGTTGTCAGTGATCTCTGGAAAGCCAGAATTCAGAAAAACTGCATCTAAAACAAGTGAATCTAAGGGGGAAAGGGAAGGATGGATGGGAAGAATCTTGTCTTTAGTGCAATACTGTGTGCTTTAATTAAGTACAAAACAGTTGTTAGCAGCAGAGGTTACCTGCTGAGCATGCAGCTTTGTGCTGTGAGAACAGGCTTATCTGGGAATGTATGCTTAAAAGCTATATGGCCTTTCTCCATAAGTACAGCCTTTTTGCTCCCTGGGTAGGCTTTTTATTTGCCTATGGATATAAAGCGAAGGTGCATAAGTCTTTGAGAGAAACACTGCAAACATTTAATGTATCCCCAAATTTGACAATGCTAGCTTTTCTTTTTATTTCTCCATATCTGATTGGTCTTTTCTTTCTAGAGAAAGAGACACATGCATGTGTTCTGTTTTTTTTTTTTTTTTGGTTTTTTTTGCTAGACTTTTTTGGATGCAGATCTGATATTTTCTCTGTATTTCAAATGTGTTTATCCCTGCAAAACTGCTGACTTATTTTGGTTAGAATTTGGGTATTTTCCTAGGTGTGGTACTTTTCGATTTTTATTTTAAATTATCTGCAGTGCCACTTTTAAAGGAATGGGAAACAAAATTTGTTAACTTGTTTGAATTCTTTGCCATTCTTCATTCTGCTTGCAATATTATTCTTCGTTTTACATGTGGTAGTAGAACCCACTGTGTGTAAAATGATTGTCACCCGTATGTTTTCAAATTATTTATCCTAATTATTCAAGTCTTCATGATTAGTCACATGTGTTATCCTTTCAGCAGTTTTTAACTTAATTTGATTTGATTTTTCAGCAAGTTCTGCTGTTACTCTAGGCAGAATTCAGCCAGCTTCTCTATGATAAACACCCTATAGCCCCAGCATATACGATGAATTTTTCTTTACCTGTGCTTTTTTCAAAGCTTTTCTTCTGAAACACTATTTTGAATATTTTCTGCGTATACTGAAGGCAGAGAAAAAGTGTTCTTCAAAGTTATTTGGTATTTCTTCCATTTTCCCTGATGGATTTTTAATCTACAGTAGAAAGTTTTCAGGATTAGAGGCTTCTGCGCTCACTCACATAAGGATGATTGAATATATTGACTGCAAATTACCAGTGTTTCCAGAATTCTCCTCTATAATATTTTTTTTCTCTAATTAGCTGACTCTGCTTTTCTTTAAATCAAATTCTTGCCCATTAGTGATTCATCCTTAATGATGGCTATTTGCCTATGTAATTTTCTGCCGTCTTTAAAAGTGTTTGAAGAATTAATGAACAATTTTATTCCACTCTGGCTTGTGGCTTTGCTACATACCTAAAAAATAATCAGAAGCTTTATGGAGATTTGATATTCTTGGACATTGGAGACTTAGCTTGAAAGATTTAATAATTTCTTACAAGATACAAGGAAGATGTCAAGGATGTCTTGTATAAGATTTATTCATTTGATTGTTCAGAGCCAGCATAGGTTTTTGTCTATGAAAAAAATGTAGCTAGTTTTTTGATGGTGAATTCACCTGATCTTCTAGTAATGAAAGATTTCTCCTTGAAGTTTGTAGTTCTTTCATTCTGATACCTGAGTTTCTAGTTTTCTTCTCTTCTAACTTAATAGCAGAATAGAGAGTAAACTTGAAATGCTCTTGTCTATGTTCATCACTGTTCTCAAGAAGAATTTGCTTATTTCCTCAAAATACTTCAAAAGCAAATGCTACCTGACATTTTTGAGTGTCGACATGTGTAGACTGAAGCAAGTATAATCTGCAGAAAATTCTATTCTTTGACACATTTGTTTGAAGAGCAACCTATTGATAAGGATAGTATCCATTTTAGTTCAGTCTCAGCTGGTAAATTCTCAGTTTACTGTTGGACAGTTTAATGTAGAACTTTTAAAACATTTTGTGAGTCAACTTGATTTTCTGAACCATGCAGAAACATCATAAAGGAAGATGGAAAATATGAGCATCGAGAATATGAAACAACTTATGTGGTTTTACTTCCACATAGTCTAATTTGGTGCATGTGATTTCTTAAAGAAGCTTTCTCACAATACTAAATTTAATTTTTTTTCAGAAAGAATTTTAACTTTTAAAGAAGTCCTGGCAGGTAGCCTATTCTACTTACAGCTCGTCTGGTGCCTGCCAAGTAATTTTAAATATTTTTTTGAGATGTATGAATTTTTCATTATTAGAAATTCTTGACTGCTTGCACGCTTTGTTTCTTAGGCAACCTGTGCCTTGTAAGGCCAGGTGATGCTGTTTTTGGCTAGAAGCCTCCACACTGTGTTACATCCTGTCACAAGACTGAGTATCTAAAACACGTGGAAGTGTTTACAGCTTTTCCTTGCAGACAGCTAATAGTGTACTAATAGCCTAATCTCTGCTACTGTGACACTACTCCACTGCAATATAAATTTTGGGTGGCTCAGCTTTTAATTTTTTAAGAGACCATTTAGATCCAATAGGGAGCCTAAAATTACTTAGTTTGCAGCTATTTCTTCTGAGTAAGGGTAAACTTGCACAGCCTGTACCTCACATGACAAATTGTTTTTCTTGAGGAAATGGAGGTCCTCACCTAGAACACCTGTGTTGATGTGACCTCAATTTTTCTCTAAAAGTCCTGTAGTGTTGGGGTTGAAAGACCAGCTAACACAGCTCTTCAGGGAGTTATTAAAGACTGGAGTCAGTTTATAGCTCTGGAGTGCTGATGCACAGGAGTGTTGCTGTGCTGAAAAAGCTGAGTGCTGGGTCACCATCTGTGAATCTTCCAAAAAGAAAAACTATTCCAGTGGTTCTAGTCCACTTCAGCCTTCTAGGCTGCTGTGAAGGGTAGCAGAAGGCTCAAAGAGGTCTTACTGATGCATCTTCAGCCATTAATTGTTGCATGCCAAGGGTTGATGAGCTTGGTGTTTAAATCATCTCTTGCTGCTGTTAACAACAAAAGCTTTTCACTCTTGAATTGCTCATTGTCTTCATGCCTCCTCCGATACTCAGTGATGAAAATACTGCCTCTATTCTCAAGCTGGCTGTTTCTCTTCGTCAAGCACCCTCAGTAGCCCTCCCAGAGTGTGCGTGCATAGTAGCTGTGGCTTGGAAGAGGAATGTTTGCTCTCTGTCAGCATCTGAGCTGTCAGTAACCCCATTTAAGACTGCGGTTGTTTCAGGAAAAGAAAGAACTGTCTTTTGGCTTATAAATCTGCTTTCCAAAAAGGATTGCCTATTCTGCACCTGTCACGAGAGGCAATTCTGCTGTTCAATCTAAGAGGGAAAAGATTTGCATAGTAGTGATTTGAACTTAACCTGCCAGGACTGTAACAGCCAACAACTTAATGCCCATGCAAACACCTACTTTTCTTTGCTTCAGAGTGTTATGTATCTGTGTATCCATTTTCTTACATGTTGCAGTTAACCTGGGCTAATGATATGCTCCAAATATTTGAAGCAGCTCTGTAAAAAGATATAAAATCGTGTGTTTTTTGTTACCGGATTGGCAATGTTAAGTAATGTATTCTGATTTCTCATTGGTCATAATAGCAGTATATTTTAAATTTTAGAGCAGTTGAGAGAACGGGAATGTGTGAAGAATCCCTGAATAAGGTGCCTGGTTTTAGATAATTTTTATGCAACCTGTAGAACAACAGAGTAATGAAGTTTTTGTCTCAAACATTTGAAATCTACTTCAAAGTCATAGAATAGACATCTAGTCAATCTCAGCTAGTTATATGACAGCAGTAGTCTTTGTACTTTTATTGTTTTCTTAATTTCCAAATTTTAGCTATCCTCTTGAGCTCTTGCAATATTTACAGTGATATTCTGATTGGGAATATTTCATATCCCTCCTGGATCAATTTATTCTTTTCTTGCATAGCAAAAATTGCTGTGAAAAAAGAATGTAAGTCCAAAACCTGTGTGTTGAATTGGTTTGAACTTTAATTATTTGATGAAAATATTGTTCATCTTGTCCTTTGAAACCTTGCCCACTGCAGTTTCTTCCTGCAAGCAAGACAGGGCTTTCTTGAAGTCAATCTAAAGAGGTCTGACTATGACTGGGAAAAAGTGTAATTTAAGTGATTTCAAAGGTTTTAATTTGAGCAGTTGTATAAATAAGCTTTTGTTCTGTTCTCAAAAATGCTGTATTGAGGAAATTTGGCATGTTTACAAACTCATTTGAGAAACCATTAAGCACTGATTTGTGAAATTATAAACTGTTTTCAGAAGTTCAATGACTATAGTTGTTTCTGAAAACTGTAGGTACCAAAATAGCATTGTATTCTCAATTAGCTTTCTTGCATTAACTGAAAGAACTTGTTTTAAAAGCCAAAGTTTTTAAAAGCCTTTTTTTTTTTTTTTTTTTTTTAAAGGTTGGNCCTTTTTTTTTTTTTTTTTTTTTTTTCCAATTCGGAAATGTTATTTCCTAGCTATGTAGAAGTATTTAGAACTAATAATAAAATTTAGGAAATCAATTAAAGACTACTTGGATAATTAGGTCCCTTCCAAACTGAAGCATTCTGTGGTTCTAAATAGGGAGAATCAGAGGTTCAAGAACACAGTCACGTAGTTCCATACAGATGTAAACAGTTTGACAACATTGCAGTTGGAGGGCATAACTGTTGTTCCATTTTTGATATTGCTTTTCTATGGGATGAGAGATTTTAACCTCACCAGAGCGTCTACTTTTGTAAGTATAATGATGCATTCTATTAATTTGTAGGAAAGGAGGTATGAACCAGTAGCTTCTGCCTTTGTGTATAAAGTTCATCCTTGTTTTTCAGCTGTAGTCAGCCACTTCTATGTTTGTTATTTTGCCTTTATTTCAAGGCCCACCATTTTTAGAAACATAACTGATATTTTCTTCAAATAGTCAAATAAAAAATTGACTTATGAATTTAAAAATTGCTTCTGGTGAATTAAAAGTGTAGCTTTCCTACCCAGGGTGAGAAGAATAGATATTTATTTTACTGACCTACATTTCTCAGATTTTTCTGAAGTGCAGGTTTGCTTTTAATGAATTGTTTTCGTAGTCTTCAGACTAGTATGATCTGCTTTCTCTCATCACCTCCTCAGAACTTACTTGCTGAATTGTACTGAACAGATGAATACTAAAACCTTTCAAAATCTATCAAATCAGCATAGCTCCATGAAATATTCTTCTATTAACTTCTGAGAAGAAGAGCACTGGCATCCTCAAACTCTTTAGTATTATTTTTGCCTGTTGAAATTTACTGGATGTGTTTGTGTTACTGTGAAAAAGATGAAGAATAACCTGTTTCCCACAGGTGATGAGCTGACATAATTTAAATGGTTTTTTGTCACTTGCTTTCATAGAATTAAAAGGTAGTGCTTTGTTTGTCCTCAAACTGACCTGCTCACTGATATTCTGATGGTAATGAGCTCTCTGCAAACAAGCACTAGAACCAGTTTAGAGCATGGGCCAGTAAAAAAAGAAAAAAATAACAAAACAAAACACATCAGCCCAGGAGCAAAACAGTTCTGAAATATGATTGTAGTGTTGGCATCATGTCTGTTTTCAAATATGAATGTAACCAATGGGATTGACCTCATTAATAGTTCAGAGATATGCAGTTGTAGACAATGCTCACAATAATTTGTGTTGGCTCCATTTTTTAGTTTGCTCAAAAATCCATACACATGCCTAATATGTTACCTTACAGTATGCCAGTTTTTCTCCCTCATTACTAAGTAGACTGAGAAGCTGAAAATTCAGTTTTGAGTAGGTCATCAGTCTTTCCTTAGATGCTGTTCAGTTAACAATTTTCCATTTGTTTTAAATTGATATTAATAGCTTAAACAGAGCAAATGTTGTGTCAGAATTTTGACGAGCCCTTATTTTGTGCCAGCTTCTGTTTATTCATATCTGAAATTCTGGAAAACAAACTTTACATCAGCTTTGTCTGGTTACGTGCTGCATCCTGTGTAGAATCATGATTTAGTCCAATAATGGCAATGAAACCCTTTGTCAAGTCTGCTACAAAGTCGTATTGAAGACTGATCACTAGTATAAACAGAGATAAAGTTGATCCAAAGATAAAAATGACTGAGTATTTGTATGCTATACTGAAAAAGAGTAAGTTTTCTTTCGCATGCCAAATGTGTTTGTAAAAGAGGTTAAATGAAACAACGCTCTTTGTATGAGCAGTAATTTTAAAGATGACCTTTTCCTGTAGTGTCAAACGTATCATGGATTTTGTCACGGGGAAGAAAAATTCACTTGACCTTCAGAAGTAACAAGACTTGAATGTACCCATTTTTCTTCTTTTCACTTTATTCTTGATAAAGCGCAGCCTTTGTTCCTACCATTTCCAAGGTGTTTTTAACACTCCTTTTTCTTCCATACCATAAGGGCTTTGTAATCTATAATCCAGTATTTTGAAGGGATGAAAAAGACTTGGTTTTGTAAAAATCTTCAGTTCTATTACACTACTCTGTAGGTAAATGCAATTATTAAGCCTATGCATTTGGGGATTATTTCTGTGGTTTTTAAGTTGGTTTATAGGTGCAGTTGACTTTGCCATAAGAACACGCTGCTGATTCATTTTGAATTTGCTCTCAGGCTCCAAAGGTTTCTTCCTGTGGAGCAGCTTCCTAGCATGGTAGTCCCCTGCCTATATAGGTAATCATTGTAGAATCATAAAATGGTTTGGGTTGGAAGGAACTTCCAAGGTCACTTTCTAGTTCCAAGCCCCTGCCATAGGCAGGGATGCCACCAGCTAGATCAAGTTGCTAAAGGCCTTATCGAACTTGGCCTTTAAGAACAGGAATTTGTACTTTTTAGTTACTGAATTTTTGAGGTTTTAACCTGCCTGTTTTTCTGGCCTTTGGATGTCCCTTGAATTTGCCACCCAGATCCATTCCTGCTGGTTGTTTCAGGGTATTGTCTGCATACTCCAGTCCAGCTGGGAGTCACCAGTAACCCTGCTGAGCAGGCTTTCAGTCCTACCCCTCAGCTTCTCAGTAAAGACTCTAACAAGTATCAGCTCCAGTTTTGGCCCCAGACACCGGTGGTTGTCTGTCAGCTGGACTTTGTATGGCTGGTCAGAACCCATAAAGCCTGGTGGTCCAGTTAGCAGTCCACCCCTCTGACAGCCCACTTCTTTAGATTAAATCCCATTAAGTTCTGAAAAAGTACTCTGGAAGGCTGTCACAGTCCCTGTTGAAGTTAACACAAACACCATTCACTGCCCCTCCCTTGTTCACCAAACCAATGCTCTCATTGAAGTGAGATACCAGATTGTTCAAGTAGGGTATGGCCTTGGTGTATCTGTACTGGCTGTTCCCCTTTTGGTTTTTGTGTTGTGGTGATCTGGTTGGGGTTGGGTTTGCTTTATTTTGTTGTTTGTTTTTTTGGTTTGGTTTGGAGTTTTGTGTGTTTGTGTGTAAGATTTCTTACATAATCTTTGCAAGGACTGAAGTGAGACTGACTTAGCAGATGGTTCTCCAGATTCTCCTTTCCTGCTCGATGATAACTTTTTTCCTAATCTTGAGGATTGGGAGACTCTGGATCACCATTTCAGACCTTTCACACATGATACATGATGGCCCTGCAGTACGATCAGCCTGCTCCTTCAGCACCCTCAGCACTGCCTTTCTGGTGCCATGGTGTTGCACGTGTCCAAGTGGTTTAAGAGATCTCTGACCCCGTCTGTGCATCCTGCATGTGAAGTTTCACTCTTGCAGACTCTGCCACTAGGCTCCAATAGCAAAGGAGGTGAAAAAGGCACTGAGTGTCTTAGCCTTCACCATGCTGAGCACTGGATCTGCATTATTCTCAGCCTTTTTTTGTTGTTTTTTCTTGTTGAGTTTTTTTTCCAGTCCTTGAGGTGCCATTCTTGTTGCTGCTTTTGCTTTGTTCCAACTTGTAATTCTGGATTATCTGAGAACCTCTTCACGTGCTCAGGAACTGTAACTCAGGCGCATCCATCAGTCTTTTAGCAGCATCCCAGGAAATATAATTGTTCTGGAAGGGCACATCTGCAGGCTTTCCTTCTGTTGCCACAAGTTGCTAATTTCCTGGATTTATCTTTCTCAGCCCCCATCTTGAGAGTATCCATCTGCTTACCTTTGAGTGCAATGTTTAGCTGTCTCTTCTATTTTTGCATCATGGGGCTCAGACTCATGGCACTTCAAGGTCTCTGGGGAGATGTATCCACCTGCTGTTTGTTTGTCCTTGCTCACTTTGCTCTGTAGCCTCTTCCACTGAAGAAGCAGCACTCAGGTGGAGTGTTCCTCCCATGGTTGAGGCCATTACCACGTCTGCAGCAGCAGAGGGAGGGACCAAGCATACAACACTAGCCCTGGATGGCAGAGCCCTCTTCCCAGACCTCTGAGTCGAGGCTCTGGTATGCTAAGAGCAGTTGCTTCATCAGAGTTTCTGGGCCCCTCTGCTTCACTGCTGTGCTGGGGAAGCAGACAAGGGAGTGCTCTAATAAAAGCAGTGGTAAAAATGCAGTGTAATTCATGAGATGGTAGACTGCCCAAGGGAATGAGAGCCTTCATCTCACGGTACAGGGAAGGGCCTTATCGATGGAAAACAGTGCGTGTTGAACTTTTGCATCGCTGTCTTTTCATTACTTGCCCGAACCCTCAAAGGATTCAAAGGGTTTGCAAAGTGTCTTTTTGACATTTCACTGAACTGACAAAGAAATTTTCTTTTGTTAGAGGCAGATATACCACCAGGCTGTGCATTCTAGAGCACTTGATATAGTTGGTATTTTTGGATGGCAAGTCTAGGTTGTGATTCTCCTGGTGTCTTGCTAATTTGAGGACCCCAAAACACTGTGCTCCTGTGTGTTTTACACTATTTTACAGCTTAATATCTCAAAAGTCTGAACTTCCAGAAGTGTGAAATTAAAAGAATTGGTAGAGTTTTCTCTCAAAACACGTATTTTATTGCATTTGTGTTCTTTAAGTACAAGCAGCTGGTGGTGCAACTTGACTCTTTGCCAAATAATTTCTTTGGTGTCCCAGTTTGGACCAAAAGAAACCTATTGTATGAAGAGTTTAAGGGCAGTCATGCACTATGTCAGACAAATTTTGTCTGTATGCAGTATTTGTTTCTGCCAGAGGTTGATATGCATAGCTAGGGGAGACAATAGGGGAAACTGGAATAATACTTCCTTGCTGTGCTCTCCTGGAATGCAGTGACTTGGAGTTCACAGTCAGGGACTGCCCAAAGTAGGAGCGAAGACTTGGTATTTAGTAGCTGATGAAGAATCTCGCAGCACTGGCAGGGAATGGTGGCAGGCAGTTCTCCTGGATGACTGCACGCTGTAGAGAATACATTCCTTTTCTGGGTTTTAACTTCTTGCTGCTAAATTAGCTTGATTTCTGCCAAAACAAGAAGGAGTAAAAGGCAACAGCTGATCTCTATTTATCATCTCCATACAGCTTTTGATTTTATAGACCTGCCACTTGATTTAGGTTACATCTTTTCCAGCCAGGAAAAATGCTACTTTCATCTTAATAATGAAGCTATTCTTTGTTGTATTCATGCTTTTGCACTTCTCACTTGTTCCTTCTAATCCTTCTATATCCTTTTTGAAATTACAAGACTGGATGTTCACACAGCATTCAAGATGAGAAAGCAGATACTGTATAATGGAATAGTGATGGTTTGGTTTCTGTTTTCTACATAGTAGTTTGTAACAAATTTATTTTTTTTCTCTGCTGATGATGGTTTTACAGCACTTTATAGTACAACTCCCAAGATGCGGAGTTCGTGTCTGACAGAAAAAAAAAAAAAGACCAAAAAAACCCCAGCCAAACAACCCCTGAGATTTTTTCAGAGCACATGTCACTTAATGTTTCATTGTGGTAATTTCATCTGTTAGTTTATCATCAGGTTGTTAGTTACAGATACCTCTGCAGTTCCGAATTTTTTAAAGTCATCTCTGTACAGCCAAACTATATAGGTGCAAGCTGAGATCCCACACAAAATTCATTCTTGGCATTTTATGTGTGCCTATGCAGGAAGCAGAGGGTTGTGCACCCTCCTAGCCTTGTACAAGTGGAAGACCACAGACTTCTATGTTCCTGTGCCATCCAAACCTGCATGACTTCAGTGTAAAGAGGTGCAGGGAGATAGGAATGTGTCTCCTGCCAATAAGAAGTAATAAGCTGTATTTAGAAAAGGGATGTCATGTATTTTCCCTTAAAAAAAGTGAGGGGAGGCAGGGCTCAAATTATGGCAATGGAATACCAGAGGAACTGCAATCTTAATGATGCAGGCTTTTTAATGAGGTTTTTGCATAGTCATAGCTGATGTGCTTTAACCCCAGCTGGCCTCCGAGCCCCATGCAGCAGCCACTCACTCACTCCCCTCCACCCCAGTGGGATGGAGGAGAGAATGGGAGGAATAAAAATGAAAAATTAGTTGAGTTAAACCAAAAGCTGCACAAACAAGTAAAACAAGGAGTTCTTTCACCATTTCCCATGGACAAGCAGGTGTTCAGCCATCCCCAGGAAAGCAGGGCTCCATCACATGCAACGATTGCTTGGGAAGACAAAAGCCATCGCTCCAAACATCCCCTCCTTCTTTTTTCTTGCCCCAGTTTTATATGCTGAGCTTTATATAATTCCATAAGGTATGCAATATCTCTTGGATCAGCTGGGGTCAGCTGTCCCTGCTGTGTCCTCTCCCAGCCTCTTGTGCACCCCCAGCCTCCTCACTGCTGGGGTGGGGTGGGGTGAAGAGCAGAAAAGGCCTCAGCTCTGAGTAANTTTTTTCTTGCCCCAGTTTTATATGCTGAGCTTTATATAATTCCATATGGTATGCAATATCTCTTGGATCAGCTGGGGTCAGCTGTCCCTGCTGTGTCCTCTCCCAGCCTCTTGTGCACCCCCAGCCTCCTCACTGCTGGGGTGGGGTGGGGTGAAGAGCAGAAAAGGCCTCAGCTCTGAGTAAGCACTGAGCAGCAGTGCCAAAAACATCCCTGAATTATCAATGCTGTTTCCAGCACAAATCCAAAACATAGCCTCTACGGGTTGCAGTGAAGGAAATTAACTCTACCCCAGTCCAAACCAGCACAAAGGCTTGTAATAAAGTTCTCCTTTCAATAAATTGTTCAGTTTTCACTGAAAGCATGTAAGAAAAACTTATTCTACGTAATTTGTAAAATCCTAGTGTGTTGTTGAAGTCTCCTCATTTTATTCCCTTCATTTTCTATGTGAAGATTGTCTACAATTCTGGTTTTAACTGGTATGCTATTCCCACTGGTAAACATTTCAGGAGTCCTTTGAGTTGAAATATGTCAGTAGTGGTTAAAAAAAAAATAAAAATTAAACTCCTCCATATTTTAGTGTGAGAAAACTCAAAGCTGGTCTTGATTCTGCCCTACCAGTCTTGGAAATATGCAATCTTTGTAATAAAATCTATAATTTGAGTAAGGCAAAAGAGTGTTTCAAAGGTTGACATTCTAAAATTGTAGTGTTTACACATTGAAAAAATGCATAAAGGTTTGCTCTATAATCAAACATTAAGCTAATAAAGGCTGTTCAAGTGTCAGAATTACTAACTTTAGCTTTGAATACCTAGTAAATGACCATGGTGGCTTATGGGTACTTTGTTAACCTTGCCTGATGTTTATTTTTGGTTTGCTGAAAGGAAAGCATTTGTCTTTGTGATGAATGTGTAATATGCCATTAGACCCTGTGTAAAATCCTGGCCTTTGTAGGCCAGCATTCCTAGTCAGGATGCCAGCGTGTGCTGCATGGGAGAAGCATGAGGAATATTACCCATGGGATTCACACAGCAGAGACTGAAACCCTGCTCCCTGAGATGTTCCTGGTTTTCATTCATTTCGCTTGTCGTGGTTCCCAGAGGATCCAGAGAGTTTCATCTAAGGGCATTAGATGTGCCTACCTTCTTTTCCAGTGGCTTAGCAGAGGACTCTGTTTTGGTCACACATTTTAACACATTGTTTTGGGTAATGAATGTTACATAATAAAGGACTGGAATTATGCTGCTATAATTGACCCCATTCCCTTATCTCGCTGAAATGCATAGGGCATTCATTTTCTTGCATATATCACAAAGTAACTAAATTGTTACCTTTAAAATGGAGTTAAAATTTATGCTTTTAGCATCTGTTCTCAGGTAAATTTTGTGTCTTATTTTTCTTTTTCCTTTTTTTTTCCAGATATAGAACGTGGTCTCTCAAACTGGATTAAAAAACCTGTTGATATTTTTATTTATACTTTTTTTATTTTTGTATTTGACTTAAAGTGCCATGAAAAAATTTGCATATTGCAAGGTGGTCCTTGCCACCTCTTTGGTTTGGGTCCTTCTGGATATGTTTCTATTGCTGTACTTCAGTGAATGCAATAAATGTGATGAGAAAAAGGAGCGAGGCCTGCCAGCTGGAGATGGTAAGTTTTCTGCCTGAGTATTCTTTAAATTATGCTCCTTTTAAATTGCTCTCTTTTTAAAGATTTGGGAGGTTTTTTTTTCCCTCAACAATGTAGTATTGTGTCAGCATTCAGGTGTCACAGAATGTGCTGTGTTTCTTTGAATGACTAGGGAATAACCATGTTGCCTGAAATGTATGTTGCAGACTTAAAACACTTCAGATGTAGAATTTTAAGCACAAATGTATATAAAACAACCCTAAAAAATTATGCAACAGAAGATGCAGAAATGTAAGGCATGTGAATGCAGTCTAAAGCGTATTTTAAATTTCCATGAGTGAGGAAACAAAGGCACTATTAACTTCATTAGACCTGCTGGTAAAATAAACCAAACCAACAACCAAGCTTGCTTGTCTGCCTGCCCCTGCAAAAAAAGGCTTCAACCAACCAAATTGAAACACAATTGTCCCACAATTGTCCCTGTCCCACAACCCACCTAACCCAAAATTTGGACAAAAGCTATAGCAATAAGGCACAGTAAACATTGTAATGAAAACGTTTATTATAATAGAATGAACTTGGATGTAAAAGTGACGAATATGAACGCATGCTTATGTACCTAACTTTTAAGAAAGAGCTATTCAATACTAAAGGTTTTCAGATAAGCTTTTGGTTTTGTTATTGTCATCTTAGTTTTTGAGTATCAATTAGATGAGCTGAGTGTAGGGTTGTTTTGGGGTTTTTTGACAGCACTACTATTGTTGCCAACTTTATTTTTAGGAAGTCAGCATAGTTGATCATACGGGAGAAAGGATTGGTGCAGGGAGATTTCTCATCCCTGCAATGTCTCAGGATGTGCATTTAGAACTGCAGGCAGCTGCCGCCTCCAGTTTGTTTGTGAAACATCTAATTTTGTAGTTTGGTGTCGCTCCCACTGAAAAGGCTGTGTCTGTGTTTCACTGCTGATATTGGAAACCTATTCAGTGATGCTAATTGTTAAGTCCAATTGCACTCAAGGTTATTGCTTTCCATCATAAAAAGCTTTTTCACCTGTTGACATCTGGTATGAACCTTGACCTCCCTGGGAAATTTTCAGAAGTATTTTAAGAATAATGTTGCTTTGTTACAGAATAACACTGGGGAGATATTTAGGAAATGTCAGATTTGGTTTACTTGTTTTCTTTCCCTGTGATGAAAACAAGCCAATAAATCTCAACTGAGAGCACTGTGTAGAATGTAGAATTTCTGTGCTCAGCACCTCTGGACTGCTGTTTTCACGACAGTATGTGAACATTCTAAAGGGGTTCTAATCCGCTTGAATTTAAATTTTCCTTTGCTTGCATTGCATTTTTTGGGTTTCTCTTTCAATAAGCGGAAGGGAAAATGAGAAGAATATCAAGGCTCATATAAAAAGTATTTCTTCTGCAGGAACTCAGTCTTTTTTTGTCCTTCCCCCCCCCGATGTTTGGAAATTCTTATATGGTTAGACAATGACTGATGTGTTGTGATGTAGGAATAGATCCACGTTTTGGCTTCCCATAAAGTAGATAACTTATGCCAACAAACAGCAGGTGAAGTCAATATCTATCAACTTAGTGTGATGTATTGATAATGTTGAAATTTCAGATGACTTTACACATGAAGTCATTGGGGGAAGCTTCAGGTGGGGGAAGGTTTTGACAGATTAGTATTACGATTTTCCCTATGCAACACTAATTTTACTTAGTTGAGTACAATCTTCATTCTAACCTTTACCCAAACCTGTTTGTATTAAAATTCTTGACATATTTTTAATATCTCATAGCTGGCTGGTAAACAAATAGATGAAAAGCTACACAAGCAAAACCTTGTGTATAGTTTTGTGCTTTTTCTTGTTTGTTTGCTTTTTGTTTTTTTAAAAAACAGCTGATTTTTAGTGAGGTACTTTCAAGAAGAGGTCTGCTAGAAACCTTGGTTGACCCTGTGACATTTCCTTTTAACCAAGCTGCATGCCTGATCATAGGTATTTTTACTTGTTCCAATAGTTTACTAATTTGGAATCTGTAGTGGATTTACCCCTGCTCAGAGTGCCTGGAGTCTTCTCAGATGACTTTGAGGCTATTTTGTCTGTGAAGCTTTTATCAAAATCTGCTTTTTCACTTCACTTTTTCCTCTGCTTTTAATTTCCATAATAGAATCAATTTTCTTGATTCAGCATAAATTATTCTAGTGTTCTGAATTTAATAGCCTCTTGTCCATGTCACTCTGGTATATAGCTTCTCTTTGCAATTCGTGGAAGAATTCCATGACATTTAATAGACTTACTCAACATAGGAGTACATTTTTCTGAAGAGTTTATGTTTATTTTAGGTTGTGCTTGTCTAGTTGGAAAAATCAGCCTTTAGCTATTTCAGCAGGAGTAAAGGATTTTGAGGACAATTTTGGAGAGTTTGGGCTTTCATGAAGTTAGAAGGATGATTTCCATAGGTCTTTAACACAGAAAGTGGAAAGATTTTCTTTTTATAGGATTAGGCAAGAGCCATAGGCAAAACTGCCTTTGGGAAGAATCTTTCTCCTTGGTATTGATGGCATAAGATAGCACCATCTTAAATGGTGGTATAATATACCAAGTATCTTAAAGGAACTTCAGGTTATGTGGCTAATATGGGATTTTAGTTACATTGCTGTAATGTTTTTAAAATTGCTTAAAATGAGGAATAGTAAAGGAATGTGCAACTGTGGAAATTTCAGTGTCTGTAAAGTGAATGAGATACAAGCCTTGGTGTCTGCTGTGACAGAGCTTGAGGGCTGGGACTTGAAATGATGCAAGTGTGGAGTTGAGGGGACAAAAGGTGAGGTAGAAAAGGGACCAGCCACTCACCAGGTAGCAAGACAGCTGAGGTGAAGATTCCTTGGGAAAAGGGGGCCTGGCATGGGGTCTGGCAAGTACAAGCCAGACTAACTAAGATTATACCAGAGGGAGGGGTCGTTGGGATCTAGTGACTGTAGTTGTGTGGGCTGATTTACCTGCGGACTTAAAGCTTTTGCCCACTGCCTCCACCATGGCAGAAGACATCTGCAGTAGCTTCACGGGGTAACCTGGGGAACTGGGATCAGAACACCCAACAGTGCTTCCAGCAACAATCCATGAGCTGTGCCTGTGCTTGTGCTGACTGATCCTGCTGCTCTTTCTTCTCCCTGCCATGACCACCCCAGAGGGGTTGGAACAAAACTGGGGGAAGCTCTCTCCCAGTGCTCAGCTCTGAGGTGCCTGACGTGGATGGTGCACACCCCTTACCCAAAATGTTACTCATGTTCTTCCTATTGCCACATCTTCTGGGTGGTTGTTCCCTTTTTGTAATTCCCAATGATTCCTCAGCGAAATTAATAGAGAAATTGATTGTTGTCTATGCAAGGCTGTTACTGTAAGTTTAAATGTTGCTATGAATTGGAAAGAAAATCACTTAACCTTAGTAAGCATCATCCATGTTACGTAATATTTTTTTCCAAATCTAAAGTTCATAGGATAGTTACTTGAGCATTATTGTTTTCATATGGGGATTGGCATTACAGTTTAGATTTCACAGCCTGGAATAGAGCTTACTTAATAAATACAAACAAGTCCCAGACTTAAAGAGAGGGGTCAAGATGTTCTCAAACAGTACAATTTGGGACCATTGTTGTAAACAAAATATGCTTAGGTTGTACTGTGGTTTTACTAATAAAGTAATAAAGATTTTTTTTGTGTAGCTCTATCTTATTTCTGTAAGAACCCTGTGTGTTGTCTCTGAGGTCTTGACTTAAATGAAGATGAAATGAGTCATTCTTTACCCTCAGTTATAGGCTTCTTAAAGGTCTAATTACAAAAAAACTTCCAGCTTTGGCACTTGATGTGGTTTCTAAATAAACTTTCCAATTCATCCTCTTTCCCTTTTTTTTTTTTTTTTCCCTACCTTGAGGTGCATTCCCCATTCCCCATGATTAGAAACCCAGGGCACTGGGAAATCTTTCAGAATTAGGACTGGTGAATTGCAAGAGTCGTGTAATCTCAGCTCCTTGCTATTTACACTCTTTTCCTGGAGGAATGACAAAGTTAAACTAGGATCAGCCATTTTTTATGAATCGCCAATCACGACCTTGCATTCTGAGTTTTGAGCTCTGGTAAAGATGGAATCTCTAAACTGCATCTTGGTTCTGAATAATTTCACCTGCATGAAAAAATCCGAAGAAGAAAAGAGAGCAATTTCAAGATTTAATTATTGAAAATGTGTTTCATTTATCATAAATCAGTCTTGTTCTATTCAGATTGAGATGTGTGTAAGATGCAGAACTGCTCTGAACTTTTACCTGTCCAAACAGCTTTCTTGTAATTATCGTGAAGCCTGCTGTTCTAGTTTGAAAGCAAAACCAGTAAGAGACTACAAGTTAGAACTACAATTTATTAAGAAAAGGGAAAAAAAGAGAAAGACAATAAAAAGATAACAAAATACATGTAATAATACAAAGGAAAAAGAAACCCATTGCCAGAGTCAGAATACAACCTGACACCCTGTGGGTCAGGGTGTTGGTAGCAGTCCCATTAAATGGTGGCTGCAGCCCCCCTGTAGTGGCAGATGTGTCTCTGTTGGAGCAGTGATCCTGTAGAAAGGTGCAGCCCTCTGCTGAAGGTCCAGTGGTGAGAGATGGGCCTGGTCTTCCTCTGGCAGTCCAGTGGAAAAAGCTGCCTTGGTGCCCCAAATCTCAGGTTTTTATCCAGGTAGGAATGCTTGGCTCCTCCCCCTGGGTGGAGCATTCCCCAATGGGATGATGTAATTTTATCAGTGGGACTCAATGGCCCATTGGCAGAAGATCTCGCCCTGGAGGGAGGATGGGTCATGGAAGAGATAAAGAAACTGCCCCAGCTGGTTTATTATCAGCTGGCCTATTGACAGAAGATTGCACCACCCCAGTTCCAACAGATGGGGATGGTATACACACTTCTGGTTACATTTTGCACTGCAACCCATGATACCTGCAAAGGTGATTGAACTTTGCATTGATCAGTTTACACGGCCTCTGAAGACATCTCACCAGAAGAATCCACCACTTTCTCCTGGCGTTAGATGGTCTTAGATTTTGAGGTATCTGGTTTTCATCAGGCATATTGCCTGGTAAAAAGAAATTTGTGGTCCACAGACATAAAGAGTTCCTGATTTTTAAATGAAGATTTGGAAGAGATCAAGCCTTCTTTGAAACTAATGGTTTACCTATACAAAAAGAAATACACTAGATTTCTTATTTAATCAGGTGGTGATTCAGTCATTCATTTAGTTCTGAAACCTGTAGCTATGAATTAAATTTCTGTTTGTTAGAAGAATGCCATCAGTACACACAGTCCTTCAAAGGACAATATTTTTTTTTATTTAACTGTTAAAAGAGCACTGTGGTTTGAAATCTTAACAAGGCATTTACTAGTCATTTTGGGAGAACATTGTTGGTTTGTGTTTATGTGAAAATTACGTGCTTTTGTGGGAAAACAGATAACCGTAAAGAAAAACCGAGAGAGGAAGATTCTCAGAAACTCGAGAGAAGATGGTTAACTTTTCATGGAAAGTCATTGCCCTGCCTGCACCCCAGCTTGACTGTCTGCATTTAGTGAGCTGCACAAAATATCTGGATCTAGTTAGTTGTTGCTGGATTTTTTTGCATGGAGAATGGGGTACTGAGGTAAAATGTGTGATCAAGCAGTATGTATTTATGAAATTTAAAAATTCAGCAGATGAATCTGTGGAATTTGTACACCGGTATCCAAGTCACTGATGTGCTAAACTCTCATCTCAACAGCAAGATCTCTAAATGTGAGAGATGAGCTTTTGGCTGATTTAGCTATTCAGTTTAACTGGTTTAGTGAAAGTTAAGAAAGAATTGGAAGCGTAAATGAAACAGGAAATTATTTTTTTCTTCTAAATAGATAATTTGGTAGGATAAGACATTCACTCTTCAGAATTCTGAAAAACATACTGCATACAATATATTCTGGTAGGGTTTTAAAAATTGTTTTAGGTATGTGGAACACCCATTTTTTAATCATTTTCTGTCTATGTACTCATTGCTATACACTTAAGAAAAATTGTTGTGATAGCCCACACAATAATACCAAGCTGAATGTATAAAATTAAACCCAAATAATTACTTTATTGTGTACCATAATTTTAAGTTAATTACCCCCTCAGGGGTACAAATTCTAGTTTAAAAGGTTATGCAATTGCAAGTCAGCAAGTTTTGCTGCAGGTTCCAGCCATACCTCATGAAGAAGCGAAGATGCAAAGCAAACTGCTTGCTCAGCTTAGCCCATGGCTGAAATGAACACCTCGGCCCATCTGTTCAGGATCTGCTCAAACACATTTGCTCCATCGATTTTCAGTGGCTGAGTAGCTGGCTGGCAACTTCTAGGGCTTTATAGCTCAACTGGCAATCAAGGAGAGTTTGGTAGAAAGAAAGCACCCTTGTGATGGGAGGATTTTCTCTGCTAAATGCTCCTGTGTGGATGCAACTAGTACAGTCACTTCAGGTACTTGAAAATGAAAGTTTCTCAAGGAGCATGTGCTTGTTACCAGTTAACACTAAATACAGACCAGAAAAAAGTCTCATTTATTAGTAATATATATTTAAGTCATAGTGTTTCAGCAAGGATGGAAGGCTCAGGCCTTTTTTTTTTTTAATTTTCTTTTTATTCTTTACATGGCTGTTTACTCTCTGCCTATACTTTAATTACACTGTGCTATCTTAGGTGCAAATTAAAGATAATTTGATGCTTGGCTTATTTCTCAGGAATTTGGTGTCCTTATTTTAAAATACTCTCTGTTCTTCTCTTTAGATCTTAAATTGCTGTTTTTTAAAATTACAACTTTTCCTGAATTTGTAAAGCAGTAATATACCTCAAATTCAGTATTTGAGCATTCATTTCTGTTAAGGAGAAAAGTGAATAGTGCTTGTAAAGAAGTGTAACTTTTTAGAAACTGTTCTGAATTTTTTACGTATTTGGTCTAAAACCCTAAATAATTCAAGAGTCTGAATTCCTTTTCTCCCATTCTTCCTCTTCAGTTTGATCAGATATTTGAAATTAAAGATTTCTTTGGATTTAAGATGTGTAGTGTTACTGTTTTGAGTACTAACATTGAACTCCAAAATTTAATTTTATTGCATAAAAGTAACATTAGTACAGACAAGAGAAATTGTTTCTAAACTGCTGCTGCCAATGTCATTCTGTCAAAATAAAAATGTCGAAATAAATGTAAAGTTTAATTGAAGTAAGGTTATTTGAACCTTTACTGTTCTGGAACATCATTATCACAGAGTCACAGAATAAGCTGAGTTGGAAGGGGCACATCAGGATCAGTGAGTCCAGCTCCTGGCCCTGCACAGGACACCCCAAGAGTCACACCATGTGCCCGAGAGCAGTGTCCAAACACTTCTTGAACTCTCTCAGCCTTGATTCTGTGGCCACTCCCCTGGCGAGCCTGTTCCAGTGCCCAGACACCCTCTGGGTGAAGAACCTTTTCCTAATATCCAATCTAAACCTCACCTGACACAACTTCAGGCCATTCCCTTGGGTCCTGTCACTGATCACCACAGAGCAGAAATCAGGGCCTGCCCCTCCTCTTCCCCTCATGAGGAACTTGTATCTGCACTGATGATCCCCTCATTTTTATCCCAGATTTTTCTTGCACAAGAAAAAGCTGAATTTTTCTTTACAGGAACTTTATAAAGTCAATTATGATGTAATGGTGGATAGAAAGAAATCCTAATTGGTTTTTTACATGAATAATGGTGTGTAAGAAAAACACTTAACTATTTCTGTTAAACTCCCAAATATGAAGATTGGTTTTCACTTTCAAACCCTGGTGGGTTTAGGGTGGTTCTAAATCTGAGCACTCCTACAGTGTAAATTAATGTATAAACAAACAAAAACAATCTTCAAAGGGGTTAATAACATTTTATTTTTTCCAAGTTCCAGAACCCATACAAAAACCACATGAAGGACCTGGAGAGATGGGGAAGCCTGTGGTCATTCCAAAAGAGGAGCAAGAGAAAATGAAAGAAATGTTTAAAATAAATCAATTTAATTTAATGGCAAGTGAAATGATTGCACTCAACAGATCTTTACCTGATGTCAGGTTAGAAGGGTAAGTACTTTATGTTGTATTGGAAATATACTCTTTTTAAATGAAGAATGTGCCAAGACTAATCCAAAACAACAGTACAGGTCTCTAAGATATTGTTGCAAACAGTTGGAGAATTTCCTCTATATAAGATACTTATTTGTAAGATAAGATGGACCAGCAGAAACCAGTTTTCTTCAGTGTTATTTAACTTTGAATCTGATTACAAATAGGAAGCCTGTTCAGGGAATAGAAATTAATTTGGTTGAAGGAAAGTTAACTTAAGCATTGATATTTCAGGAAAAAATCACTTGTTTGAAAAATTCATGCACTGCTTGTAATGAGGCAGACTAAAAATTCTTCATTATATAAAATAAAAGAGATTGGGTGATGAGAGAAATACTTCAAAAATTTTCTTACCTAATGAAATGTGTAGAGCCTCATTTAGATTGCATTATAATGTTTTCTAATACCCATCTGGGTTTTTTTGATCTTCCCCCTAGAATATTGATCCTTTCAGAGCTATTTGAGTCATAAGTAATTAAAAAGAAAATTATAGCTTTGTTTTAACAAAAAAATAAAATTGCTTTACTCTCCTGGGGCTGCTCGGGCAAGATAGCTGATGACTCCCCCCACCTCAACCCCTCTTCTTTATGAAAGGGACATTCAGGTTGAATAAAACTTATGAAACAGTTTTTCTCATTATCTACATTCTCTTGCAAGAATCATGTGCTATAGAAACCCTATCTTTTTTAGAAGTTCTGCTTTACTGCTCTATATACAAGGCCTAGCTCCTGGATGAATTTGTTTTCATCTTCTACCTCAGAAGATAATATTAGCAGAGTGAGATGAAGCTCTTGCTGCTTTTCATTTTTAATGAGTGATAAAGAACTGGTTTGTAGATGCCTTCATCTCTTGTGATGAAAGTGATTCTGCAAGTTTCTGGTACTGCTGATGGTCTTGATGCATTTTTGGTGTTCCTAATAATGGAGGCATATTTTTCAAAATACTATTTCAAAAGATTGAAATAATGTAGGTTTTTAATTGATTTTCAAATACAAAAACATACATTTGAGGATCTAAAATGTTGAATTAATTGTCACCTTTGTGAGGTCTAGACTTTGAATTAGACAAAAATGGAAAAAGAAATTGCTATAAACTATTAAAAATTTATTACCTAGGCATCACTCAAGTTTGCAGGCAATTGAAATCGCAATTTCAATATCCAGTTTAGCTAAATGGAATTGTTTGTCTTTCACATTTGGCCATGCTCTGCAGTTATTGTGTTTCGCAGTGAGACACATGCTATGAGTTTTGTAATGTTGCATTTGCTTGTCTTTTCCATTTTTTCTGGATACAATAATCTCACTATACTCTGTCTGTGAAAGTAGAATCTTGGTATAAAATTTTAGGTATAGTCTCAGGACAGTGTTGGATTTTTCTGTTCTTGTAAATTCCTGCCAAAATTTTAACATTTATGTGTGTATGCATTTTTAGTGCTTTTTGGGAGAAAAACTCTTCTGTTTGTCATTTTTTCAACATGTACTTTATAAGCTAATTAAGAAGTCATGGAGTATGTTAACATTTCTCCAGCAAATTTGAGAGCAATACTGTGTTTACAATGCCAGGGCATCTTAATCTGTATGTGTGGATCAGTATTACTCTTCCAGAACACTGTAACCATTTTCAGAATTGTGAACACTATAAATATACTCTGGTGTTGTGTGTATGTCTGATGAAACTATTTATCTGATTAGTCAAAATACTCCGAAGTCAAAAACACTCTGTGCTGTGTTAGTGGAATTACTTCTGTTATAACTTGTTCTATCTATGTCCCTGGTAATATGGAAATAGTTTGTGGAGAAGGAGAATGGGTAATTTTTAATCATTCCTTACCACATTTATGTGCCTACAGCACAGCTGCCAGTAGCACTTTCAATCAAGGTTTTGAAAAAGCAGGATATGTTCAAAGGCACGCTTAGCTGTTCAACCATGTAATTATTTTCTTCACAAGTTTTGTGGGTTGCTTCCTTTAATGTGGTGTGGCGGGAAGAAGTGATTATTTCAAGTCCTCTAATTCTCCAGCATGTCAGTTTTTCTGAAGAACAGAAGCCTGCAGAGGTTTTGCCTAGCGGTTAATCATTGGAAAGCTGGTGGAATTAAGAGTGCCAGGACCAATTTGCCGCATGTATTTAATGGGAATGGCATGACATGTTAGCTGGAGAGCAGTTTTTGAAGTAGACTGCTTTATCCTTCAATTAATTGCTAGTTCTGCCAAACCCCTATCACCTGTGGAAAGACAAGTGTGTTGGTCCTGGAGTGCTCATAGGTTAGTCTCTGCAGATGATCCACTCTGGGCATCCTGTTTCTGTTTTGGCCAAGAAATTTTGTTCCCTTACTAGAAGAACAAAAATGTGAGCTTCTTTAATAACTTCTAGGCACTTCTCCAACTAAGGGAACTCCTCAGTACAAGACATCTACAGAAGCTGACATGTCTGTTCTGCCGAGTGTGCCCCAGTTGTATTTACGGTTTTATATCTATTTTTATTATTTGGCTCAAAATTACTGACGCACAGTGACACCTATAAAATCATTGACATGTCCCTGAATTGCTGGTCACATTGTGTCTGTAACTGGGAATATTGCTCTACTTCTCTTTATCACAGCTGAGTGTGATTCGCTCAACAGAAAAACCTAAGCCAGAAGAAATTTTTTTAGCCTGGATACTTTCCTGAATCTGGACTGGGGCATGTTAGTGTAACAAACTGATATAATGGACAAGACTATGACCTCTTGAGGAAAGCTGTTGTAGGAGAAGAAGCAGCTGTGCATACCAGATTGGTTTTAAGTTGTTAATAGAATTATTCTTGCAAACATGTCTTATTCTAGCCTGTGAATCAATCATCAAAGTGGGAGTTGATTCACAGTTGCCAGGAAAATATGCAGCTGTGGGCTTGACATGACAGCAAAGCGTAAAAGATGGATGATCAGGAGCACCAGAGTCTTGCCTTGATTTTGTTGAAGATGCGGGAGGCAATGAATAAAATAGGTGCCAGTGAGTAAAGTACATGTTCAGCTGTGCCTGTGTGCCTTAGATTGGTGTTCAGGCTGGAAAGTAAGGGGGTTGAAAGCATGAAATTTGCACATATTGTATGACTTGGTTTGGCTCTCAGTGCTGTTGGAGATGACTTCAGAAACTGCTTTGCAAAATGAAGAATGAGTATTGTGTTCTACGGCTGAGCTTTCCAGTCTGAACTCATTAATTAACAATTTGTGGGATATATAAAACTTTTAAGTAGACATTTGTTCCCAGCCATGAGAGTTTAAACCAAATTCTGAGATTTTTTCACTTGAAAAGAGCTGCTTAAAAACTCTTTTTTTTCAGGCACCAGCAATCAAGTCTTCAAACAAGAAAGGCATAGCTGCGACAGAATAATTTTGTGTTCATGTAGGCTCTGGTCCCCACTGGAGCTTGTGATGCAGTACTAGCTGGGTGTCATATTTTGCAGGTTGATATTTCTTGGTTGTGGATGAAAGTTGAAAGGTGATCAGCTTCCCCAAGGAGACCCCCAGCAAGCAGGAGCACCCATGCTCCTTGCTGATCCCTCAGCAACTTTTTCTCCAAAGCTACAGGTTCTATACAATTTGGCATAAAAGATCTTCCTTTTCCTTTTTTCCAGTTGGTATAATTTTGCCAGAATTCAAGGTATCAGACATCTTATTATACCTCAGTCAGTTCTGCATAGAGTCTGGAATCTTTTAACTATCATTTTCTCAAACTGTCTGTACTCAGGAAGGTAGATGTGTTGGCATTTTGAATGTTATAAATCATGTTAAGGTGTAGTCAGAGTTTTTAGCCAGATGACCTTACATATTTTGAGTCAACTGTGTTTAAATCCAAACAAATTACAACTTGAGTCACTTCATGGAAAAAAGAAAGGTGCATATCTCTGAGAACTTCATGTTTAACTGGTACATTAATGTTGTCAAATTGTTATTATTGAAGGGTTTTTTGAAGGATCAAACTCCCCTGCTCAGTTCCTGCTGCCAAGCTTACTTCCACAGGTGGGAGGAAGTAGACTATTTTCCAGGTTAAAAGCCATTCTTCTGAGTTACATGTATGTTGTGGAATTAGAATTTAGAAAACAGAAATTAGAAAACAGAATTTAGATTTAGGCTCTGTTAATTAGATGATACAATATAATGTTTTTCAGTTACCATAATCTGGTTTTCATATCTGTGCTTTAAAAATGTTATGTTGATTTTAAGTATGACATATGCACGTTAGAATACACTGGAATTCAGATTTTTAGCTTCTCAAAGAAAATTTATTTGCTCTATACTTTATGATACTATAGTTGAATCAAAATATAGCACATCCATAAAATTAACACAATCTCAGTGTGAGGAAAATAGCTTGAGTAGAACTATTCATAGTAAAACAAAGGAAGGCACACATGCAAGAGCGTGCTCTTGGAACTCAAGTGTGGTATTTCATGGTTTTTTTAAAAGACAGCGCTCATGGTATTTGCTTTTGTATGAGGCTTGTGAAAGTGTGCTCTCTACTTAGTTATTTAATTCAGGACAATAGCTAAGGGCTAGTTATAATTTGGTATAAATGTGGACTGCAGATGAAAGAAGTTTTCTCATCTCTTCTGTTGATACTAATCTGATGATTGTGTGGCCTGGATGTTCACTGTCAGCATGGACACTTAAAAGTGGAAAAAAGTATAGTTTGTTGATCCAGCAAACTAAAGCAACCAGCACAGCAGCCATATGACTCCCAGATCTGGTGGAAAGAAGGGGATGAGACAGAACTGCAATGGAGAAAGGTGGATTTATTGCTTTTGGCAGCAGGCCACAGTTGCACTGGTTTATGTGGAGTGTGGTGGGGAGAGAAGCTTTCTTACAGAACCTGAGCATTAAAATCCCCATAAGGCCATGGGGATTTAAATAGCTCCATAAAGTATGAAATACTTTGTGAATTTTGGGTATTCATTTAGCTCAGGTCATAGTAATGTAAAGACAACTAAAAAAGAGCAAAGTTGTCAACATAAGTGGTGGAGGACTCAGGAGCTTTTGACTCAATCTAGAAATACAGGCTGTTAATTAACCCAGCATCTGTAAAGAAAATCTGCTGACCTCATCACCAGCAGTGTAACTTTCAGCAATGTCATGGAAGTCTGAAAGCATGTGAGATATTAAAAACTTTACTGTTCTTTCAGGCAGGAATGTTTTTTCATCTGGTTTTTGTGATGCCTATAGCATGTTACCGGCTCCTTGTAGAATCAATGTTTGGAATTGTTCTTGTTCACATTGATTTAGTGAGTTAGCTGAAAGAAATTCCCTATAAACCTTTTCCCTAGAGAAAGCTTAGAGGGGAATAAAATAACATTAAAAATCAGCTGACTTCCTGTAAGCTGTTTTTTGGGGGGGATGGGAGGGAGTTACACTATACACACACACACACACATATATATATCTCCAGATGTCTATGTGCACAAACACTTGGCAGTCTCATTCTTAGTTGCAATCTTCTTATTCATGCTCATCCATTTTGGATGAGCTGCCATATCCTGAAATTTATTCAGGTTGTTAGGTCAGGTATGGAAAATAATTGGTCTAGAGATCTTAAGGTTCAATTTCAGTCTCTGAGGACAGAATAGGTTTTTCTTCTGTCAAGAGATGCTTTCCTGTGATCACTTTCAGGATAAGGAAAATAGTCAATTGCAGCTACTATTATTTTTTTGTGAAGTTCTGCTTGAATTCTGTAACCACAATGGTTTTAAGAACCATTTTGGATTTTGTTTTCAGGGTTTAAGAAGATTTCTACTTGACTCATGAGATAATGCGACCTTTCTTATATCCAAATCTTTGAGATCAGAAGAAAGGAAAATTTCATACTCTTGATGTCAGGTAAATTATGTAATACTATTGAAGGCAGATATTAAGCAGGCTGCGTTGAAATGTTTAAATAAGGATAAGGGATTTGCCTGCATCCAGGGCACCTGTTCAGAAAGAATAATTGAAGTTGTGATATGAATTATAGAAAAGAAGGCCTCTTCCTAAAATGAATTGTTCTGATTTGATTGGAAGAAGCAGGTTCAGGGTAGTGTGAAGTTTTCTTGCAACTTTATCTGCAATGCTTTCTCTTTGTTCAGTTGCAAGTCAAAGCTGTGGTTGTGCACAATGTCTGAGTAGTGAAATGTGGTTTGGCATGTCACAACAGCTAGTGATCCCATATCTCTCAGCAGAATTGCTTTTAGTCCTTTTAGCTGTATTGCTTCTATATGGAAATCAGATCTTTATCCAGCTTGATTGTCTTCAGTTTAGGAGCTTGGAGTGTTCTTAAGATTTATGTAAAAAGCAGATTCATTAGCACCCTCTCTTAAATGATATTATGAGGCTGCTGCTTGTACTTGATGATCTTCGTGGGTCCCTTCCAACTCAGCATATTCTATGATTCTGTGATCTTGGAAAGACCAAGGCAGTGTTTACAAGAAAAACACCATGTGACTTGAGTCCTGGTGGTTCTTGATGTAGTGTTTTGACATTTTCTCTGACACCCTGCCACAGGGCGTTCTCCCTTGATGGAAATGTAGGTCAGTCTCAGCAGCTTCAGGGTGACTCTCAGAGCCTTATTTCAAAACTTGTTTTCACCTGTGATTTGAGTAGAGAGGAGGTTTTTTTGTTGGGCATAGCTGTGCCTCAGCTCTGTAACATTAACTTTATTGCAGGCTATAACTTAAGGCATATGAACAGGTAGGCAATGAAATACTGACATTTTATAGCACTGCAGTGACATTCATCAGATATCAGTAATTAAACCTGAAGTTTCATGAGGGGAGTTCAGATTTTCTGATTTTGTTTTCTATCGATCTGGAATTAACTTTTGTAACCTCAAAGGAGAACAAATGTGTGTTTTCAAGTCAAAGGATACTGATGCTTACTTTCCAGGGACTCTCAATATATTTTAATACTGAAATGTGCATTGTTTGTACTGCATCAGTATTATTAAACAAATTTATTACAGAGGCTGTGCTGTATAGTATTTCCTCAATACTTCAGCTCTAACCTGATTTTCAGCAAGACTTGGATTACTCCTATGTGTCATTGTCAAATTTAAATCCTGAGATGCAGTTTATTTATAACTGCAGTTTTTATTTATAACTCTTGTTTGTAGTACACAAGATAAAAGATTGTACTAAATTTGTAAGATGACTAAACGTGCTTCCATTCCTGCTCCAATCTGTTGCTAATTCAGCTTTCAAAAATGCATTGGCACTGTGTTATTGTACTGCACGTACGAGCACCAGTCTGGGCTCCACTGGGATTTCCCAACTGAGCTGCTCAGAGCACAGGAGACACTTTTACTTGTGTTCCATCTCTGTCCTTTATCAGAGTGCTCTGGGCTGTGTGCACTGGGCTAGAAAACAAGGGTTGCATACATGTTTTACTGCTGTTAATGTTTTTGAGCCATTGTAAATTATTGCTCATGGCTTGTTCCTTTGAAAGACTAGTGGAATATGGGAATAAAACCGGAAACAAGTAGAGCAAATCATGGCTCAGGTCATGTCTGACTCTGTTAATTTTCATGATTAGGTAAGTATCAGTGGCCTTGTTTTGAACGATCCATATTAAAACAAATTAGTTCCAATGTGTATCTTGTTCTCTCATTTCTCCTGTGTGGAGAGTAACATGTTGGCAGCATCAAAAGGGGTAGAAATCTGTCCCTACAGTGCCTTGTAGTACTTTAGAAATTAACAATTATTTCTAATGCAGACTATAATTATGGACTCATCTTTCTAGAAAATGACCTAAAATTTATTTCATGTTTTGCCTCAGTGAATGAGGTTTTTCCTCACTGTGTCTCACTGCATAAGCATTATGGTAGTGTATAACTGATTTCCTACAAGACCTCTTCCCTGATTGTGGCTTTGTTTGGGGTGTGATATTTTAGCTTATGAAGAGGTATTTAAGCGCTATCCAAATAGTAAAACCTTGTTTTTCACTTTCAGAAATTATTTAGCATGCCTTTGAAGGGTGTGCAGAGATCACTACTAATATTATATGTCTTTCAAGATTTGCCAACATTACACATGTAGCACTCAATCTTGACTTTCAGGAATAATTTTTAAGCAAATTGATCCATGAATGCAAGTTTATAATATTGATAAAATACCAAGTGCTATTCTGTAATAAGATGGCTGCACAGTTGCAAGGTTTTTCTAATGTAATATTTGTAATGTTTGTCAAAGACCCAACAGTAAACTCAGAGAAACAGCGTGAGGACAGCACAGGTGATGTCCCAAGTTTCTGGAGTCTCTACATGCCTGGCTGTGGCTAGAGTGTCTAGCTTTTTTATCTCTGATAATGGACACTGAGGAGATCAGATAGGTATCAGAAGAATTTTACCTTCTGATAAATTCAATTGAAGCATCTTGTAGGATCATCTGGTAGATTTCTTCTGCCCTTGCAGTGGCAAAGTACGTTTGTTGCCTTATCCCCTCAATGGTGTGAGAGAAGAAAGGCTTCCAGTTCTGTCAGATGTGGAGAAGGACTGAATGTGTATGGTTGTGATGTTGTAGAAAGTACAAAATGAAAAGTTGTCTTCTTTGCCTGCAAGTTTGTGCTGAAGCAACAATTAAACTCTGAGATTTAATGGCTTAATTTTATTTGGACATAATTGCCTTACTTGTTGTCTCTTCTGGTTATTTTTGTAATGTCTCCTGTGGACTATTTGTACTCTGGGATGAAAGAGAGTGTAGGAAAGCAGATTATTCAGAGGCTCTTCAGATGCATGTGAAGTAACATCAGGTAGTTTTCAAGTGGTTATACTTTATCCATTGAATAAAATTCTCAGGTTTGTTTTTTTTTTTCTGAACATCTCCCCATGTAAAACCTGCAGAGCTTCTATGAAAGATTCAGCTTATACCTTCACAAAGAGTCACCATAATGGACAAACAAAACAAAACTCATAGTAGCTTTTAGCCTTTCATTTAAAAAGCTTTTGTAATGGATTTAAAATTTTGAATTCTGGCTACAGGGTGTAAAGGAACAACAATATGTATTTATTTTGCTGTCGTGTTATAGATGAATGCTAGGATCTGTCCACCTCCCTTTGCTTTTAGTCCACTAAATTTGATTTCAAGTTATGAAGTATTCTGACTTGTTACATTGCCCTGTGTTCTTGGGGAGATGTGGGCTAACTATGTAGTTGTAATGAGCTGGGCCAAACTATTCTCCTAGAATCACAGAATCATATAATCATGGAATGGGTATGGTTTGGGTTGGAAGGAGCCTTAAAGATTCTCTGGTTCCAACCCTGCTGCTGTGGACAGGGACACTTTCTCCTAGACCAGTTTGCTGAAAGTGCCTTTGCTGTGAACACTTCCAGGGTCATCCACAACCTGAGTGACCTGTTCCAGGGTCTCATCACCCTCACAGTAAAGGATTTATTCCTATTACCTAATCTAAACTGACCCTATTGCAGTTTAAAGCCATTCTCTTGTCATGTCATTACAGACCCTTGTAAGAAGTCCCTCTCCAGTTCATTTTTACCCCCCTTTAGGTCCTGGAAGGTGCTATAAGGTCTCTCCAGAGCCTTCTCTTCTCCAGGCTGAACAACCCCAACTCTCTCAGCCCTTGGGTCATCTTTCTGGCTTTCCTTTGGGCTTATTCCAACAAGTGCATGTCCTTCTTACGTTGAAGGCCTCAGACCCAGAATTCAGTACTCAATATTCTGAATATATGATGCAAGATTGCAAACAGATGAAATTCTGTGAAGAGTAAATGTGAGCATCTTATAAAGGTCAGAGTAGAGACATGTCTTTATAGTTGTGTATTTGTAAAACAGCTTTAAAAAGCCTAGGTGATAAACTTAATTATTTTTTCTCACATCTGATTTTTAATGGGGCATTAAAAACCTTTGATAATTTCAATTTTATTTCCTATGTAATTTTCCACTTTATTTCTGTTGTGATTTGACCCCAGCTGACAACTAAGCCCTATGCAGCCACTTGCTCACTGCCCCCACAATGGGCTGGAGGAGAGGATCAGAAGGGTAGAAGTGAAAAAACTTTAGGGTTGAGATTCTCAGTTTAATCAGGAAAGCAAGAGCCACATGCACAAGGAATTCATGCAGCACTGCCCATGGGCAGGCTGGTGTTCAGCCATCTCCAGGAAAGAAGGGCTCTATCACCTGTAACAGTGACTTGGGAAGACAAATGTCATCCCTCTGATTGTATTTTAACAATATGGCTTATTCTTTTTCTGTGTCTTTAGGTAATAGAACAGAAGTCTCTGTATTTAAAATATATGATGTTTTTGGGAAGTTTACACAATTTAAATAATATATGGAGTCACATTAGCTGAGAGTTTGCATAGTGAATGCTGTAGATTAAGGAAAGGATGATGCATTCCATGAGGAGCAGACATTCTCAGCTGCTGTTTGGAGTCTTCATTAAATTACTGGAGATGGTATGCCGTCCTAATGTTATGCACTCAAATTTAAAACTGTTTGAGGCATGATCCAACAAAAGGAACATAATGTATTAGTAGCTCATTAAAATTCAAATTGTCCTTAATTCATAGCCTGTGTGTCATACCCCTCATGGTTCTATTCTGCTTCTAATGTTGCATAACTTGGTTCAAGCTAATGCTTTATTTTAAATTCTATAGTACTCCTTTCTGGGGTAATTTGTTTTCAAATGAAAGACAAAAAGAATTCTTAATTTAAATGTTTGTTAATAGAATAAAACATGAGGTTTCTTTAGAAGGCTAATGTCTAATCATGGGCATCAAGTGTTCTATTTTACTTTACTTATGTTCTGCAGCAATATATTCCCTGGGGGGAAGGAGTTACCAGTGTTTTCAAAATTAAAAACAAGAGGTTTTATTTGTATGTATTCATAGCAATTTGTACAGATATAGCTAAAAGGTATCTATAGAAGAGGCAGGTGAAAGGAGCATTAAAAACCAAGTCTCCTACTTTCAATCCTTTCATTTGTCTTGCCTGCATCAATGAATCTTTCCAGAATGATTTAATACCAAACACTTTATTAAGAATAACATTCAAAAGTACCAAGCCAGTTTTGTTACAGAACCACCCCTGTGTTACGCCTGGCAGCCTTTTACGTGTTGGTAAACAAATGTCATGGGTTAAATCCAGCCAGAAACCAAGGGCCAGCGCAGGCTCACTCCTAAACTGTGCCCCCAGGGAGGGCTGATCTCTGGGGTGGGGATAGACACATTTCACCCTGGCAAGGTGGAGATTCACCTTCTGCAGGACAGAGAAGGAGGAATGCCTTGCAGTGTGGAGGGGGGTCCCCCCAAAATTCCTGTAAGCCTCCCTGTTAGTTCCCCCTCAATGACAGATCTCAAATACTTCAGACAGTGTAATGCTGTATAAATGTTGTAGTCCCTGATCACCTGGCTGGCGTTTATACCCGTTCATTGATTTGAGATCAGTAAAATAAAATCTTCTGTAAAACCATGATAAAAGGCAAGGCTGAAGATGAGAGATTTCATACTACAATAGTAGATCCTGTGGCTATCCCAGCATGCTATTCCTGGTGAACGACACATTGTTACTGCTTTTCATAGAGAACTGCTAACAGGCTTCTCTCTACTTTTTTACAAATACTCTACCAAAAAGTAGAGGAGCAGTTGGTGGATTTGTATTACTATTGTATCTGAAGGCCTACAATCATAGGCTTATTTTCTGGTCTAGGGAGCAGTGCAGCAGATGGAATAAAATATTTTGGGTTTAAAGTAGAAAAGTAGACTGAATAAGTGGCAAACAGGGGGATAAAATTATTTGGCTTATGCTTGAATTTTTCATCTGAAATTCATGTTTTTGTGAAAAGCTATTTTATTTTTCAAGGGATACCAAAAAATAGCTTTTTCAGTTGGCATCCTTTGCAAGTTTACATGTGAAATAAATCAGGATAACATATATGGAAGCTTTCCATAAAGATTTTATAATGTTCGGTTCAGTGTGATGAATAATTAAATTTGGCATAGTTGTATAATAAATAGGTATAATGTTGAAGGCAGATAGTGCCTGACCCAACTGCTTCAATTCTCAGAAATGATTTCACAGAAGCCCTTCCAGGTATTTCTTCATTTGCACCTGGGCTTACTGATCCTTTCTGAGATGTCTGTGCATGCTGGGCTTTTGTCACCACCTCAGAGCTGAAATGCTGGTTTGCTGTGAGAGCTGCTCTGAGAAGAGCTCTGGCTAAATGAGTTATCCAGCAAATAAAATATTGATGTTGGGAGCCTAGTTCTGGCTGGCATTCCTGGTGTCGTTGTTTGGCGTGGTACTGGATGCTGACACCATGATCCTGTTGTATTGGCAGGCTGTTCCTTAAGCATTGCTTTTGTATATTTGGGTAGAGGATATGCACTCTGTGCTTCTCAAGCCCTTGGACAGTGCTGCTGTTAGGATAATAGTCATGAATGCTTGTTAATGTATTTCTGTAGCATTTAGATCAGGTTGCGTTACAGTGAACTGAATCAACAATTTGGGATCTAATAAAAGCTTTTTTGTAGGAATGGAGCTCCATTGAATATATTTCTTTTTCTACCTCCGTGTTTTCCTTTTGTTTGAGATCTGCATATATCTCTTTATTTTTGGTTCTTAAAGGATTAATAATAAATATCAAATCTTACATAAGTAACTGTCATTTTTAAATGTGCAGGAGGAACAGGTCTGTGCAGAGAACACTTATATTTGTGTGGTTATTTTTTAGAGCAGAATTGGAATTTTTTTCAGAATTGTGGTCAGTATTTTGTGTACAGTGTATTGATTTTTCTAGAAGATAAAACATCATTTGTTTTAAAATAGTGTTGCAGAATGTAAAAGATTTGGCTGCAGGTGGGATTACTTGAAGTGTGTGTCATAGTTTACATAAATGCACAATATATGCTGTTAGGAGAGCTAAACCTATGATTTTCCATGCTAACTTTGGAAAGTGAATATAATTATCTTTTAATTTGATGAACTTTATAGCACTTTGAGCATGTATAAAATGTGCACTGTGTGCTCCTTTGCCACACTCTGCATAAAACGGATATATCAGCGATGTGAGTAGCGATACTCAGACTTGCAGCTCCAGCTGAAGGCTTGACCTTGACAGAACTCCCTGCTTCAATTTGGTTTTCAGGTGTAAGACGAAGGTGTACGCAGACAACCTTCCCACGACGAGCGTTGTCATTGTGTTTCACAACGAGGCCTGGAGCACGCTGCTGCGCACCGTGCACAGCGTGATAAACCGCTCCCCGCGGCACATGCTGGAAGAGATCGTCCTCGTCGACGACGCCAGCGAAAGAGGTAAGGGTCACGCCAGTGCTTAACTTGCTGCTCTTCCTGTTCTGGAAACTGAAGCTTAGCTTAGCCCTCCTTAGCAAAACACAGCCCCTGGGGCAGGGGAAGGCAGAGGGAGCAATGCCCGTTTTGAAACACAGGTGGATCATTCTGCGCTGAAGGCTTGGTGTAACTCCAGCCCTCTGGTCACTGTTCCATTGGCAGCATGGACTTTGTGTTTGCTAGGGGGTTCATTCTATTACAGTTTTAGTGTTTTGCACTAAGAATTTTAGCACATTCATACAGCTTGAGGGTGTTAAAAACTCAAATCTCCTGGTGAATAATAGCAAAGGCAACTCTGTTCATTGCACACATTTAAATTTACTATTGCTGCCACTGTTAGGCTTGGTGTTCAGAGGGATTAATTTTGATGATTCAGTTCATGGGAAGTTAAAATTCAGCTTCTGTGCTGCAAGAGGTTCCATTTCTTAATAAATAGTGCTCCAGATGAAAACTCCATGCTACAGAATGAAACTTGCCAAGTGTAATAAGCAAAACTTGAAGCTGATTTTTTTTTTAAGTATAATAATATTGTTCAGATTTTAATCTTCATGGTATTTTTAAATTGCAGTATATTAGAAATAAAAATATATACTATATAATACTTAACATTTAATTTTGGTTAATAGTTTATATTTGGCTTGTTCTTTGCTTAATATTTCTTGATGGCATGAGTTATTGAGTACTTTTTATCCTTGTGTTGGCAAATAGAGGAGAGAGGGTAGTACAGGTTTACTAAATAAAACATGTACATTTTTATATTGATTCACCTTTTTTCCCCTCTATTTCTATTTTGAAAGTTTTCTACTAGAACCAATGGCTAGTAGGCTACTAGAGAAATAGTCCTGACAGTCACCAGTTGTACGCTGTTGCCTGTATCAGAAGGAATTCCGATGTGTCAGACATAAAAGGGTTTTTGAGCACGATGACATCTCAGCCTGTTGCTTCTCATTCCAGTGATGCAAAATTCATGTTTTGCTGCCTATGGTAATTCCAGCTTCAGAGTAAGATGTCTGACTGTTGTCCAAATGCCAAGGTCTGCCCGAGACCTGCGTGTATGAAGAGAAGAGCTGGATTTGCCCTAAGTAGCCCTACAATACACGTGTTAGGGTGGCTAACGGGAGATTTTGGGATAGTTAGGAACCCCTCATGGTTAACAGGCACTTTTGAGGAGCAGTAGAAGTGGATTTTTGCTCTGCCACTGGGGTGGTAGCAGATATACCGAGCTGCTCCTTCAGGTTATGTGTGTGTGTGTGGGCTGGCCTGTGGAGCAGCCGTGGACAGATCCCAAGTGCACTCTCACTGCTCTGCTGTCCTGAGGAGGCACAGCACACACACTCGGGCTGTGCTTGCACTTGCCTCTGCTCCTTTCCTCTCTTGGGCGCTCTCACTTGCTTTTGCTTTTCCTTTCTTACCTAACTCCAAGTGCTTCAGCTGATTCCAGTGCCATTTGGAAGAAAGAACAGACACATTAAATACAATTGCATTCCAGCAGCACAGGAGAAATGCCTAAGAAAAGTGCCACAGAAACATGCTCCAGGTTAAATGAGGGGCATGGTCAACTTTTGCTTTTACAAAGGCATGACATCAAATTTTTGCTTTTTGTACTTGTGGGTAATTTATAATTAAACTCCTTGGTTTGTTGTAGTTTTTTAGACTTTATTTAAAAATTCTTCATTTTTTTTATCAAAACAGTTCTTGGCTAATTCAAATCAGTGCTAATTATTATTTGTGACAGGTCAGCTTCTAGTATGACCTAGAAATAAAGAGAAAGCTAATATTAGAATATGTAGACATCATATTACTAATGTTTTGCCTCTTTAATTTTTGTTTTAGAAAACAATCAATTTCAACATAGCAATAAGATGTCTTCACTATGATTCACAGAATTATAGTCCACTTTAAAAAGCATGTGGCTTTCTCTAGATAAATTTTCTGTTTCTGGGTTTGGTAATAAAAACAAATTATCTTAATTCCAGGCTGAAAGATGGAGCATTTAATACTTTCTTTGGTGATGTTACTGAACCTGTTCCAATATTAATTTTTGAAGCCTGTGATCTTCATTTCAGATCACTTAGGCATCTTTTATTTGTTGTTATTTTCAACGATTAGTGAGAGGGGGTTTTTTTGTTCTGTTTTCTAAGAACTTGTTATGATTCCATCAAGCATGCTTTTACATTAAACAAAACTGAAGGGTACGATGCCTGAAGATGTGAAGGGTTTGTTTGCTACTTAAGCATTCTGTTTGTGTTGAATTAAAACAGCATACTTTTCCAGAAAAAGACAATGTTCGGCCTGAATACTGCATATTGAATTCTAACATCAGAGCCCTTTTAATTGGAATAAAATAGCATTCAGTCTGCCTGAAGCACACTTTGTACCTGCTAGTGTCATGCTCTTAGGAGAATGAATTTGCATAATAGCATGCATTTATTTACACCCAAAAGGAAAGCGTTGGAGAAACAAGACATATCTGTAACATTGTTCTCCAGTTACTGATCAGAACTACAACTTTAGTTTTTAAGTATTGATCTTTGGTTACTAGTTTGAAACAGTTAACAGGAGAAATCACCATTAGCTGGTACCTCAGACTTGGTCAGCACCCAATAGCCAAGTGTGGTAGGCAGATTGCACCAGGACAGACCACATCCACAGAACTTAGCTACAGAGATATAGGTTAAAGCAATGTGACTGCAACTAAATCCTGCCAACATTACTTACAAAAATATTCATACTGCTCAAAGAACCATGTTTGCATGCTTATAAAAATGATAAGCCTGTGTTTTATTGTAGTTTATAAAAAAAGAAAATATTTGAAACCTAATCATTCATTTATATTCATAGCAGTGTGATTTGGTAATAGAATTGGTGAGGTATTTTTCAACTAATGCACTTAGTTGACTTGAACTGAATATATTTGCTCTTTTGGCTTCCTTTGTTCTGCTACTTCCACAGAAGATGCTCAGTCCTAGGTAAAACTATGCACCCTTTTGCCAGAGAAAAGGCTTGAAAATAGTATCTACCACAAAGAGTTATAGTTATACCTATAAAACAACATGAATTCTTATTGTTCCAAATTGAAAGTATTATGGAGATGTTTGTTTTTTTTAAAAAAAATTATCAAACCTCAGCTCTAATTCTGGGTCACTTATAAGCAGTTGATTCTGCAGTGCATAAAACTTCTCATGTCAGTGTTCAATATAGAATTTAGTATGATCAATAAGTTTGTATTAAAAATCATCTCCATGGCTTTATCTTGATGTTTCTTTTAGGCCAAAATGTACTACATTCATCAAAAGATTATTCAAATATTTGGGTTTTTTCTTCAAGGGAAAAAATCAAGTCTTACCTTATAAGAAACTATTACTAGTTTCTGGATGCACAAATAATCAAAAAAGCTAGATTGCTGCAACTTGAACAAAGGGAGCAATTTGTAAAGGATGTGTATTGCTCTTAGAGAGGATGTTCTGGAGGGAAAATAGCTGCCTAGATTTAAGAATTTTACCCCAACTGCTGATAGTAGAGGAACTTCGGTACTCTTGATGCCTGAATTATTTACTATGCTTTTATAGGGATGAGATATCAAGCTTTATCTTTTCTGCATATTTTGCTGAAGCTCTAGTGATATCTAGTGATATTTTAAGGACACAGTTACTGGAGATCTGTCACAATGTTTTGTTTCTGGGAATAGTCCCTTCTGAAGTTTGGAACAAGGTGATAGAGAGTTCATGGGAGTGTTCTTATGCACATGGTTAAACATGGGAAAGACTTCTTCTTAACCTTTTTCCCTCTGTAGTGAAGATACTGTGCACATCTCTGATTCTTTCTAAGAGAAAAGTTAAAAGTACTTGATAAATTGAAATTTTAAATACTTTACCATGAAAATGTAAGTAGGACTCAAGATTTTCATATGCAATACATTGAGCATGACTTTCTGTAATGTGAGTTTGTGTTTTATGCAAGTTCTCAACTGGCTGCAGTTATATTATTGCAATCCTTCTCTCTTTCACCTCCCAGAATTTTATCATTCTGTTGATGTAACTACCAATGTCACAGCCCATATGAATTCATTTAAGTGTAAAGTGGATGGAACTACTTTAAAAGCTTATCAGTACTACACCTGAAATGTGCAAAGAAACATGTTGATTTGTGTGACTTGCTCTTCAGATGATGAGCATAGAGAGAAATGCTGCCCACTCACTCTGTGTATATCATGTATATATTAAGTTATAAACATTGCCATGATACTAGTTCTTTTAAATTAATGGCTTTGGAAAGCTACACTGTGAAGAGATAAGACTGTATTTGCTACAGACTCAGCCATGATCTCTGTGCTTAACCCCAAAAGCCTTGCAAAACGTTCAAACATGGACACTTGGTTTGTACAAAGAAGTATGTATTAATTTGAGTCTCTTTTCACATACAAAATAAGAATTAACTTTATATTTCTCTAGAGACAAATATTTAGGTGCATCAAACTCTTATGTACTTTTAGCACAGTTTAGCTTTCAAGACATGTCAGAACTCATTTCTGTGGGTTTTAGCAGCAGTCCAACAATGCATAGAAAAAAAATGAGAAGGCAATTAGAACTCATTCATCTGGAGAAGTGGTAAGGAATGGTAATCACCTTCAAGTCAGCCCTGCCTCTTGACATTTACAAAGAGTCATGAGGAGTTCATCCTGAGCCTTCCCCCCTCACCCATCCAGTGTCACACATATTTTTGTATGAGGTGCTTCCTACTTATGTAAAATCCTACTACAGGCCATGCACTGTTGTAGTATGGCTTTCAACTCCCATGTGCTTTAAGTGCACAATCTAATATTCTATAGCTGTGCAGTAAGTCTATTTTGCCTTTTTTACACTTTTAGAAACTGTGAGTTATTGCAGAAGTCTGTCTCTGTGGCTGTCCATTCTCCCTCACTTCTTCTTCCTTTGACATCAATCATCACAACCCAACAGCTCTTTGCAATGCAAGTAATTTTGAGTATCTGGGTGTGTGGTAATTTGTTGCTCTGATTTTTCAAGTTTTTCTGATGCACTTTCTAACTTAATGTTTTTTTCATAGTTCGTAGTTCTTTCTCACACACGGGTGTTATAATTAGAACATGTTTATGTGAAGATGAAGTTGTTCACATACTTTCTCTTGGAGTAAAAAACAACTGATGGGCAGTTGTCTTGACCAATGAGATGGGAGAGGTGTCAACCTTCTCCTCCAATCCCTGGTCTGTGTAGAAACACTATAATTTAGAGTCAAATGTTTTAATAAATAGTTTTTAACCTTCTCTTCAAAAAGTATCCGTGTGTGTCCTTGCGTGTCCCACAGCGACAGTAATTGACAGTTGTATTTTGAATAACTTGTTCTTCATAATTCCTGCTACGTTGAGATTTGTTGGTATTGCAGCTTCTCATTTATGTATATCTTATTATCTTTTTTTTTTTTTCTTTAGGTGTTATAGTGATAATCTAATAGAAAAAACATTAGCCAGAAATAGAGAAAGCACAATTGAAAAATCAGTTTGATTGTGTTTTAAATTTCTCACAAAGAAATTATCTGTAAGTTGCATTACTGTAGGAGGCAATTCATTATATTCAGCTAGTCAAACCATTTCTGTATTTCCTTCATAGAGAAGTGTTATGTCCAAGAGCACTTATGCATGTTTTTGAAAATAAGTATCACATCTTCTCCAATGTAAAAACTTGCAAATCCCATCAGGGTTTTGTGTAAGTGTTCTACCCTCTCTTCTTTTTTGTATTTTCCATAATGAAGAAATAAAGTGGAGGAAGAACTTTCTGTGCTATCAAGTGAAACACTTGGGAGAAGTGGAAAGGAGTATTGTGAAGTATAGAGGAAACTAGCTGAGAAAGTAGAAAAAGGATCGACAAGAGCAGGGCAAATGTGTCTGAATTCAAGTCTCTTCATTAAAAAAAAAAAAAAGAAAAGAAACTGAACTACATAACTAAAAGCTTTGATTGTTCTGATCATTCTTTACAGACTTCTTGAAAAGACCACTGGAGAGTTATGTGAAAAAATTAAAAGTACCTGTTCATGTGATTCGAATGGAACAGCGTTCTGGATTGATTAGAGCAAGATTAAAGGGGGCTGCTGCTTCTAAAGGCCAGGTCATCACCTTCTTAGATGCTCATTGTGAATGTACAGTAGGCTGGCTTGAGCCTCTGCTGGCAAGGATCAAAGCTGACAGGTAATTATCCACCTATTCGCCCATGTTGGATTTTTTCGGTTATTAAGAAATTTTCCAAGTATTAAAAAATACCCTTCAAGCAAATATCTACTTTCTGAAGAGCTGAATAAATTCTCATTGGTGTAAAGATAAAAGGCCAATTTAGTTAAACTTTTAAAAGCAAACCTCTGTTTCAAGTGAAGTCTATATTGGGATGCATGCTATAATGTGTTAGATAGCAGGAGCAAGGAATGAAATGGAGGAAGTAGGGGAAATTGGGGTCTTCAGTCTGCAGCTTGTCCTATTCCTTCATGAATTTGGGAAGATACTCTTGAGAAAGAAATCAAGCCCTGATTTCATGTAGCACCAACATTGTGAACAAGAACTCTTTTCAGACTCTCATTATGATTTCTTTATTACATAATGGTTTTGACTGTAGCAATCTGGGCTGTGTCCTGGTCTTCTGGGATGTATTTTCTAAAGTTAGAATGATTACTGGAATTATGCTGATCTACACTTACATACGTGATAGAAATCATAATGGGGACAAAAGTGAGAGAATTGTCTACTTTATAAAATATTCATACATCTTAACAGTAGCTGTAGTTGTGCACTAGTCTGTTAGTAGACAAGATGTTAAATAGAATAAAATATGGTGCTAAAGATCCCTAGTTTTTTATTGTTATAGATAAAAATCACGCTTAAAATTTGATGTTACAAAATACAGTGCCACATGATGAATAAGCTACAAATAATGAAGAATCTTTGTTCAGCACTGCAGAGACAAAGTAAACTTTGTTATCATTAATCAGGCTTTGGGAGACTACAATACATACAATTTGTGCAAATATATTGACTTAAGTCCTTTCAATACAGTTGCAAGCAACCTCTGAATCTTTTCACAGAGCTTCCCATGAGAGGAAGTCTGCTTTGAGCATGGTTGCTTAAGTGTCTTTAAGATATTTAGAATTGGTTTCTGTGAATGTATGTATTAATAATGTCTGGACAGTGGACAATGAGGCCGTTTTCTGTTGACTGTGATGCAGTGGTTGTACATTGTTAACAATTACTCTCATCTCTTAGTCCTGAGGGTGTATAAAAATACTTACCCAGAGTTAATATCCAAGTTTTAATTTCAAAACATGCAAGTTACTTTGACCACTCAACTAGAAACAAGAACCTCTTGTTTTCTATCTAATCACTATGTAGCAATGAGAAAGTTGGGATCATTATTTCTGTCTGCAGAGGGATGAATATTTATTACTGGTAATAACGCAAATATTATTTCAAAAAAGATCTGGCATTGCCAAAATTGTATCAGATTTGCAAAATTGTATCAGAATTTTAGTATATTTCCTGTTAATAATTTATTGAATAATGTTGTTAAGAGACGGTATCATAAAAGTTTCATCTATATGTGTTAAAACCAATATTTTTTTTAAAATCCCAAACATTAAATTTTACCCTTTTGATTAATAGATTTTATTAATTTAAAATTGAATGATTTTGCTTCTTTCTTTTTCCTAGGAGGACCGTAGTGTGTCCCATCATTGATGTCATCAGTGATGACACCTTTGAATACATGGCAGGTTCTGACATGACCTATGGTGGATTCAACTGGAAGCTGAATTTTCGTTGGTACCCTGTTCCTCAGAGAGAGATGGATCGACGGAAAGGAGACCGAACCCTCCCTGTCAGGTGATGAGAGATTATTGAATCATTTACACTCTTTGTCTGATATTTGCTTTTTGTGATAAACTTGGAAGTCAGTACTTAAGGTTGTTAAGTACTTACTCAAACATTGTAGCATCTTTTTCGTCTGGTTGAAAGAACAACATAAAAGTTCTTGCATGGATTGGTTGTTGGTAACTTTTGGTAGCAATAAAGGAATCAATCACTTTGGATATATTTTTCAGTTCTGTATTAATTACTGCAGAATCACTATTTTTCAGATAGCACATTTAATGATGCACAAGTTTTTAACAAAGTTTTTTTTTTATTTTAATTGAACCTTATTTTTATCTTTTATTTATCTTTTATTATAACAAAGTAAACTGTATTTTGTAAATATGCATTGATTTTTGATATATGCATATGTATATATACCTTTGTGTATGTACATTTATATGCAAACTTTAAAAGGAGGGATGGGAGGTGAATTTATACTTGGATGTCATGTAGGTTTATGAGAAAGGTAATGAGGAAAATAGCTTGTGTGTAATGTGTGCCTTTTAACAATTGCAAATGTACATTTTCTGTCCTTGCTTTTCTGAAAACTGGGCATTGTTTACTTACACTAAAGCTCAGGATCTGGCCTTTGCTGGTTTTTGTTTGCCTTTAGTTTAAGAAATTAAGAGGTCTTCTCAGGGTTCGACTAATTGTAATCCTCTCTTCCCCCTGTTTCCTTTTAGCGAGGGAAAAGACATACAAGTTTTTAGTTAGCTTGTGACCTAGCTTGTATTTTATGTGTCTTTCAGAAAAAACCCTAAAAATTTCAGGAAAATAGCTAGTGATATAAAATCATTCATGCTAAAAGTGTAAATAATTGAACTAAAAGTTATGCCATTGGCCTAACACGTAATTTACTTATTTTACATTTGTTGTCTAAAAAAGCTGAAATTTGGGAGATGTTACTAAAGCTCTGAGAAACTAGCAGTTTTATTTTTTTGTACCAATAAGGAATCTGTAAGGAATATCTGGATGTAACCCTGACTGTACATTTTTCTTTTATGAAGCAATAAAAGTGAAAGCAAGCAGGCTTCTTAATGGCCTCCCAAAACTGTTTCAAAAACAGTAGCCTGAAGTATAATTTTCCTGTGTGAAACTGGTTTCTTTTTTATGAGTTACCAGCATTGGAGGCAGAAGTCTTTATCAGGAATGACAGCAGCTTTCTAGGGACTGTTTCTCTGTCCAGTTTGAAGTGAGACAATAAGGAGAACTGCCATTACCTAATTCCATCTCTGGAAAAATTTGAGCTAGCAAGGGCACCAACGGTAACAGAGTTTGAAGGGAAGCTTACTGAGAAGGAATATGGTAGGAACTTCAGAAATAAATAGCTGTTTTGTCAGTGTAAGTGTGAAATGTATGTTTTTAAGTATGTTTTTAGTGTATGTTTTTAAGGATAGTGATTGATTTGATTTCTTTTTTCTCCTCCCAGGACACCTACAATGGCAGGAGGCCTTTTTTCAATAGACAGAGATTACTTTCAGGAAATTGGAACATATGATGCTGGAATGGATATTTGGGGTGGAGAAAACTTAGAAATTTCTTTCAGGGTAGGTAAAACTCTACTTCTGCTTCATTAATCATTAACTTATTAATCAGAACAGTGCATCTGGAGTTCTGTAAAACACAGATCTGCCACCAGTGTCCTCTTCTGGTGCAGCTAGCACTTCTCTTCCCTGTTAAGTTCCTCCAGCAGAGATATACAAAGACTATATCTGTCAGTAAAAAGTGCATGATGAATTATTGGTAGAGCTTTGTGATTAAAAGATTAGGATGGTTATTCTGAAGAATGAGTGTTTGTGTGTTAAAAGGAATTCAGGTAGGAAAGCTGTTGGGGGAGCATCAGTTAAGGATGATGTAGTCAGTGCATTGTTTAATGTGTCTATGAAATGTGAGCACCTCTGTTACAAACCCTCTCTTCTTGCTCTTTACTAACTTCATGATTTCCTGTGTTCATTTGGTTGTGGACCTAACCACTGTTCTTCTCATTTTTGTTCCTACCAAATAGCACGGTTTCCTTTCATTTTACTTGTCAGCAAAAAATACGTAGGTGGGGATTCTTCTGAAGTATTTCAGCTTTCTGAATATGCCATTTTTCAAGGTCCAAGATAAAACTGGAAGTATTTTCAGAGAAGTGTATGGGCTCTTTTTTTATGTGGAGATTGTGTTTTATAAGGGACTATTTTAAACACCTGTTAGTTCCTGTGATTCATATGAGCCTTTTCCTCCCTTTGTGGTCAGCTTGCCCCATTCTTTAAAGTAATCTCTGGTTGATGCAGTATTGCACCAGGGACTGAAGTACTTTCATATGCTGCCTTGCTTGGGCTTGTGAGCATCTTTAGCTGTTGAGCAGGAAAAACACACAGTTCTCTTCCATGCAGTATGCATTTGTTCTAGACCTCAGCTAATGTTGTTTCCCCACCTTGAACTGAAGCGAGTGATTAATGTTTTGAAACTTTATTTAACAGCTTGTAACTGTGCAGTAATTGTTCTATCGCTTCCAGATCTGGCAGTGTGGTGGCACTTTGGAAATTGTAACTTGTTCACATGTTGGGCATGTGTTCAGAAAAGCAACACCGTACACTTTCCCAGGAGGTACAGGGCAGATAATCAACAAAAATAACAGGCGGCTCGCAGAAGTCTGGATGGATGAATTCAAAAACTTTTTCTACATTATTTCCCCAGGTGAGCAGGTCTTTGGTTATGAGAAATGCTTATTAAGAATTAAAATGTTGCTACTATTGGGAAATAACGTGAATATTTATATATGAATGTTATTGCTTTGAAGTTTGTTAAGACAGAGCTCACTTAAGGTGTGCAAAAAGTAAGGTCTTAATTGAAAAATAATTTTGTAAGCTAGAGATGTGCCTTGAAGGGTTTTTTTTTTGTTTGCTTTTTAACATGAACATGATTTATGAATGAGGTTCCTGTGCAACAGAGTTGAAACTCAGTGGAACATCAAAGAGCTCAGCTGCTAGTGCTGAAAATTAGCCATCTAAAGTCATATCATAATATGCTGAATTTTGGGCTGTGGCTTCCCTGTTGTAGGCATTCCACATTGAATACATCAGAAGTTATTTAAGTGAAACCCAGAAGTAGGAGTGGCAAAAGTTAATATCTTCTGTCCTGATAGAATTTGTATTTCACTATCTAGAGTATAGGGGCATGTTGCCAGTATAATTGACTGTGATGATATTTGTTATGTTTCTTTATGTGGATGTTAGCAAAACAAGAGGATGTAAAATATGAGAGAAAATTTCTCATGAACTCAGTTTTTCTGCAAAAAAAATGTGAGAAGAAAGGAAGCCTGGGAAATACTGAATGATTACTTTCAGCTGCAGATTATTTTTATTGTTATATAAAAAGACAATGAAACTTAAGGTAGCAACAGCCAGTCTTTCTAAACTTTTGAGACATTAGACTTCATGTACTAAGAGGTAATTTTATATGCCACATCTGCTTTTCCAAAGAAATTTCTTTAAAACTAGTATTTCCTTATGACCTGCCTATTAAACCTACATTACTATTGACATTTAAAAGCTGTAATACAATGTAATATGAGTCTGAACAGTGTCAAATTTTAGATTATGGGTTTTACAGACGCTTGTGAGCGCAACTAACAGTGTGAATTTACGGTGATTTCGTCTTAAAAGAATGCTTTACTCAAATGAGACTGTGGAAGACTTTTAATTTAAAAAAAAAAGTCTTACTATTATTCAAAGCTTTTTAGGTGAAATCAGAAGCTTATTGTTATTGCCCTATTGTGTAATTACTACAGCATTATGAATTCAAACAGGAACATATATAAATATTCTGAAAAGTTGTGTATAAATAGGTACAGTCTTTTTTGGTAAAGATTGCTCTTATGCATCCATGTAAAGCTAGATTTTAAAAGGTACTAAGTTGCAGGAAGACCTAATTATAAAAAAAAAACAAATTCTTTTAAAAATGTAAATTACTGATAAGCCATGATAAGGCTCTGTTACTTTATATATCACCTCTATATTCCTTCCATTTTGTATGGTAAGCGTAAGCTCCAAAAGGAGTTACTCTCTTGGAATTTTGTAGGATCGGGTTTTTTTGATGGGACTCTCATAGCACTGCAGTATTGTAGAATATGCATGCATTCTCCAAAGACAGGAATAATTCTGAAATGGTGAAAGTAAGTTACGCAATTTTCTGTAACTGCACTGTGTATTTTCTTTCCTTTCCAAAGATGCATGTCTGCATAATTTGTATGCTAATGGCCTGAGTGATTGTTGGATGGGGATGTGCTCCAGCCAAGCTGCTCTTAGAGCACCTGCGCCTGCCGCCTGTCATTTGTGTCCCCATGACCGCGTTGGCTGTGCACTCAAGTTCGATGCTAGAATTTTCAAGTGTGTCTTGAGAATAGGATAATATTGTATCTGAATAAGTTGGGTTGTTCTGAAATTGATTTGTTGCCTGGGGCTGTGAGGACAATGCCCAGTACTGTGGGTCATTCTTTAGCTCTGATGAAAACCTGTTGTTCGGAGAATGAATGCACAAACGTACTCAGAGCCACTCATGCCTCTCACCCTCCCAAATCCACATAAGTGGTGAGAGACAGTAGATATTAACTAACAAGGATTAGTATTTTGGGAAGTTCACAAACACCTTATTCTTGCAATTCTGGTATTTCCAATCTTAGCTGAGTGTTGCAGACTGTGATTTTACCCACTGACAACAAATAGCATCAGTACAGATTTCGGTAAGTCTCTTGTGGGCATTCGTTGTTTAGGAACTCAGTGAATCTCTGCTACCTTGGCTCACTTAGCTTTCCAGATATCCTTCTAATACAAAAATTTAAATGTGTAGTTCTTACAGAATGCTGGTGTAGCAATCCTCAGGCAGAATACAGTGTGCAGCCTGTGAAACTGTTTGCTAGTACAAATGTGTACTTTCAGTATTACTGTGACAGTGTCACAAGTCCTTACAAGGAGCAAGGTGAGGATTCTTAGGCTGATGCTGGTGTGCAAGCCTGGGGTGCAGATGGATGAGGAAAACAGGCAATCCTCTGTGCACCCGGGATTTTTCTCACTGGTTGATAAGGATGCAAAAAAAATTGGATTTTGAAGGAGATAACATACTGACAAGCATCAGTGAGCCTAGCTAACAAGACACTTGTTTCTTCCTTTATATTTTCTTTTCTGTTCCCCTAAGAGAGTGAATCATGGAGGGATTCATCCAGGAAAGCAAATGTAAGATTCTCAGGTAGCTTTCCCACTTCAATCTGTAATCTGTGTTGTCTGGGAGAAAGTCTTGCTGCTTGAATGATAGGAACTCAAAAGATTTTTTACTATTGATGTAATGTAGTTAAATGGAAAGCTGCCCTCTTGAAAAGTAAGCCTGTAATCCTTTCCTTCTTTTATAAGTATAGCCCAGTAGAAACTGCTACTTGTCTGTTTTAAGCTTGTGTGCATTTCAGAAGCCATCCCTCTGCTTGGGAGTGGTTAGGTGCAGATGGAGGGTGGGCAGGAACTTGTTGCAGCTGCTGCTCAGGCAGAATCAAGCCTGCCTCTTTGCAGGCAGCAGCTCTTCTCCCCAGCAGTACAGGCACTGGCTGCAGGCCCTTCTCATTAGCTGGTAGCTTTCCTCACAGTCATGTGTTACACCAGGGCCGTGTTTCCCAGACCATTTTCTCTTCAGCTTTCAGAAAACAAATCCAGCATGTGAATAATCTATTTCCTGGCTCCAGTCTTTCTTTCTGTGGTCTCTGCCACTTTATTTCTAGTGCTGGTTGTTCGTCACTTTCTCCAGGCTAAAAGATTAGGACTGTGTTGTCCAGGATGAGGAGGCTTCAGGAGATGGTGATGCCTGTCGCCTCCCCACACTTGCTGATGCTTCTCTGGCTTGCTGAGTTTGTCAGGGTTATTTCTCCTGTGGGCTGGCTCCCTGGGGTTAAGTTGGGGTCTGAGTCAGCACAGGAGGTGCAGCAGGAATCTGAAGGTGAGCAAGGGAAAGCTGCCCCTTTGGCAGCAGCAGCTGCAAGGCATTAGGCTGGTCAGCTTTGCCCCAAAGGGTATGCTGTCAGATATATTTTGGGATATACCCAGAACTGGGACTAAGTGGGCAGGCAGAAAGCCTGAAAAGACAGCACTGTGGCATTACCTAAGCAGGAGTCATCTAGGCAGAGACAGAGGGGTGTTATCCTGAAAACTGGATCCATAAGCCTCGGATCTAATCCTTGCATGCCCTGGTCTCTAGCAGGCACAGTAAGTCAGGGTTCGGTATGTAGAGACTGAAAATGGAAAACATTATTTATGGTTGATGGGGAGGACAGAGGAGGGACTGAGTCTGCATCTTTCAGTGTAGCTTAGCCTGTGTTCAAAGCACATCTAAATGTTTCCATGTGGTTTTGTGTTCAGCTACTTGTCCCTATTAGATTAATTGGGAATGCAAAGAATGTAGCTATCCAAATTGGCTTTAAATTATTATTGCTTATAGAGTTTCATAATACTAAATAAAAACAAGTTATATTTTTATCAGAAGACTAGATTTAGATGAAATAGTTTTCATACTCGGCATTTGAAAATGACTGAGCAATTTATAATCATGATGATAACAACATGCTGTTTTTTTCCAAAGGAGTTTAGCATAAATAAATTGCCACACATTAAACTAGGGAAAGGAAATCTTCAGCTCTTGAAATTTTGAGGATGGCACAACTGTTGCAACATGGTAGGTGCTGGTGTGGCTGGATGATTTGAACTATATGTTTGTTGCATTACCAATATTTATATTTTGAGTATGTCTTTAAGCATGTTTGTGGAGAAAAAAGCATGTGATTGTCCCACAGCTAACAGCAAGCTGTGTGACCAATAAAATCATCAGGGAGGCCCAAAATTTAAATGTAATCAGGGTTGAGGGCAGGGACGTTGAGGAAATATATAGTTGTGGTCAAAAAAAGACAACAGTAGAAAGGTTTCTTAAATACTATTTCTGATTTGTGTGCTGTGGATGTCCCATCCCTGAAAATGTTCAAGGTCAGGTTAGATGCATCTTTGAGCAGCCTGATATAGAGGAAAGTGTCCTTGCCCATGGCAGAGGGGTTGGGATGAGATAATCCTGAAATCTCTTACAACCTGAACCAATCTATGGTTATATGATTCTTTCCTTTTTTTTTTTTTTTAATGGACCAACGTTTTGAAAAAACAAGTGAACATGACTGTCTTCCTCACAATGCACATACTTTTGGAATTTGGCATAATTTTCTCCTCAGAGGAAATCTGATTTAATTTACATTTTGCAGTTTGGTTTTTGTTTTGTTTTTTAGCTGAGCCTTTGAAAAAATGTCCAAAACCCCTAGAAGCTTGTATGTCACTGTTATAGGTATACATATAAATTTTACTGGTCTGTGGAGGAAATAACAATTTAAACCTGTACCTGATTTTTGGTATGCTTTATACTTTGCTACATTTTCCCTTGTTTTCTTCCATTCTTTTTTCCCCTTAAAAGACATTCCCCATCAGTAACTGGCACTGCATTGGATAGAAAATACTCAAGCTGGTACAAAGTAATATCGATAAGGTACCAGAAATCTTGGAAAAAGAATAATTCAGCCTTACTAGAGGAAACCCCTAGGGCAACTCTACCTGTTTAGCTCTTCAGTCCATCTGCTAACCTGCTGCTAGCTGTAGTCTGTGTATGGTTTGGTGCACACCTGACTTTGGAGAGGATTTTTTAAAAACCTTTCTGAATAAAAATAGTGTAATGGAATACAATGTGTAGGAGAAAAATCAGCTGGCACTTTTTTGTGTGTATGTGGTGATACATAAAACTACTTTAGGAAACAGCTTTCTTGTATGCTGTTAAGTCTTACTTTACATTTAATTATTTATGGGTGTGACTGTAATTGTTATTGCCATTCAGCGATGTGACAAAGCCTTAACAGTGCTTTTTTGGGAGGTCAGTGTAGCAACCCGAGTACATTTTGAGTGTTGTCAGGTTGTTGCAAGAGTGGCATGATAACTGTTTCATCCATCAGCTGCTTTCTCATCTCTGAAAAATGAAGAATCCAGTACTTAGCTGTGGTTGGAACCTTTCTGTTCTTGCATTAGCTTTTGAGAGAGTATTGCTTTTCTTGTAGAGAAAATATTTGCTTTCATGAAGATAGAGCAGCATTCTGTGGCTGGATTGTTGTTTTTTTGTTTGTTTTGGGTTTTTTTTTTTGTTTTTTTAAAAATTTGTCTTGTATTTCTTGGTTCTGAGATTTCTTTTGTGACTTGAAAACCCAGACAGAAGTTTTCTGGGATTCTATACAAACAAAATTTCCTTTGCTTTCATTCCCCTACCTGTATAGTTTTCCAATATATTTATTAAAATAAAGTCTTTAATTAAAAAAAAAAAAAAAAGCCTAAAAACCTGGCTAACATTTTTTTTTCTTGCTGGAATATTGAATTGTGTTTTCATTGACATTTACTGGACAGTTAGCTCAAGTTTGATCCAATTATCTGTCTCAATTGAGTAGAAAGACACCATCTGCTGGCAAGTCCATTTAATACACAGTGTGCCAGCTTAGAAATGTCTCAAACTGTTTCCAAGGTCAAGAATTTTAGAGGTAACTCACAGTCCTTCAAGTGGAAGGTTTTCTGAAAAATGGAGATCTGTAGTGTGGTAGCCAGCTGAGCCATATTTGTAGTCCATTAGGGGAATTTAAATAGCTGAGGCCAGTTTTTGTTCTTTTTTTTTGGTTTGGGTTTTTTGGTCGTGTACTGTATTCGACCTGTGTGTTATGGTGTGTGGTGTGGGAAATAGAAAAAAGACATGATGCTTGAAAAGTAGGAATTATCCTACTATTATAAATTATTATTATTGTTGGAATATTGATTACAATAGTGCTGAATTCAGGTGAAGCAAAAATATCTACAGTTCATGTGCACCATCTTCAACCCATCTGCAGATGGGACTCGGACAAATTAATTTTCAGAAGGAATTAAAGCAACCATAAAGGAATGGGAAGATAAAGAAAGAAGGAGCACTTTGATAAATGAGGAGCAAAGGAATGAAAAGGCAAGCAAACTACCACAAAAAAAATGATAACAGTCATAATGGTGAACATACTTCCTGCAAACGCTGTGGTTATATTGAACAAATGCTGAATTATTTAAGGTTTAGTGCTCTGTGTGAAGGCTGCTTTCTGCCTGCTTCTTTGTGCAGTTAGATGGATGATGAAGAGTCCAGCAGGTGGTACCTGGCTTACAGAAATAAATTAAATTGGAATTCTGCTTGCTTCGTGGAAGGAGACTGCTGTGTTATGCTGCATAGATATGCACTCCAGTTACCACTGGGGATAGAATGGCATTAGTGACTAAAAAGGTTTCAGCTTTTCTCCTCTATTAACTTAGTAAGCAACTACATTCAAATTGTTCCACGAACCACAGGTAAGAAATTGTCATGCACAGCCCAGTTTCTATCTGTTGTGGAAAAAGAAGTCACAGGTCTTGACGGACATGTTCTTCCTGAGTATAAACAACATAATGCTATATTAAGCAAAAGCCCTTTTGTATAGAGGTGACTTTTTAAAGAAAAAGCCTCTCATGGAAGTAGTAAATTATGCTGATGGGTTTTCTTATGGAGCAGAATTAAATTATATTTATTGGCAGCCATGGAATACAACTTCCTTTTTTTTTTCAGGAGTTACTAAAGTTGATTATGGGGACATATCATCACGACTTGGGCTGAGGCGCAAGCTCCAGTGCAAGCCTTTCTCCTGGTACCTGGAGAACGTTTATCCTGATTCCCAAATTCCACGCCATTACTTTTCTCTGGGAGAGGTAAGATTTTATCTTTCATATTTGTATTCCCTATGCAAAGTACATTGTGCAGTAAGTTGTGTTTTGAACTGAGTAGTGCAAGCAAGTTGTCTCCAGCAAAGTTCAAATATCTTGCACCTGTGTTTCTGTCACATGTAGAATGACAAATCTGACTTCTCAGTAGGGCAGACAACTGAATTTTGGTGTACAGTACCGTAATTTGAATGTTTTCCTTTTTTCTACTACAGTACAAAATGTCATAGAAATGGCTTTAGAAATATTCCTTCAGAAATGTGGTTGTTCATGACTTTGTGTATAGTGTTCTCTACGTAGAATACGAGTGAAGTTTTGTTTGAAAGCTAACCTAGGTCAAACAAGGTCTTTGCCTTAAAGCCGTTCTGAACTTTTCCCCCAGAACCCTCACGAGTGATCAGCAAATTCTAGTGCCCCCTCAGCCTTGCTGGGCATTTCTCTTTTTTCTTAAACTTTTTAATTGTAGAAATAGTACAGATGATGCTGTCCTAAAGAAGTAGGCACCCTCTCCTCTACAAGTCATGTTGAACTAAATATCAAGTTTTCTGTAGAGTGAATTTGTACTGTTGATTTAAAAATAAACATTTTTAGCAGAATGTGCTTCTTCATGACTATCAAGAGACTTGATAATCATGCTTGCTTACTAAATAGTGATATAGGGATCAATACTTTTGAAGGTTTTGGGCTGCAGACTAAATTGCATCCATTCTGTTGTAGCTGAGTTTTTGAGCAAAAAGTGTCCCCAAAGTGGAAGGATCCCCCAAAGAGAGCAAAGAAACAATCATGGTTCTATAACCTGGTAGCTTGAACATTTGCTTGAGAGTTTGAGTCTTGGACAGTGATGCCTCCTTGCTAATATGGATCATTTATTTCACATAACCTCTGGAAAATGGAGAGAACTGGTGCCACTGTGGTTTGATATGGACCTAATTCTCTTCTAAAAATATCAGCCTTGGGTGATGTGCTCTTTTCTCCTCCTAGATAAGAAATGTGGAGACAAATCAATGTCTGGATAACATGGCAAGAAAAGAAAATGAGAAAGTTGGAATCTTTAACTGCCATGGAATGGGTGGCAATCAGGTGACAATTTTAAAAAAATAATTTTCTTTATGTATTGAATTATTTGAGACACTATTGCTCATTGGGACATTTCTTGGATGTTTTCAGTAGTTGTCTTCAAAATATACTTAGGAAACACTAATTAAAGAAAGTGCCTGTAAGAGGAAATGCATGAGAAGATTTGATGATGGCTTCTGCTTGTATGTTTTTCGGGCCTGATTGCAACACATTTTAGATCAACTTTAAAGTCAAAAACAAAATCACGGGAGCTAGACTTCATCTCCTGTAAAATGCATTCTGGTTAGAACTGATTGGCATTGTTACTTAAAAAAAAAAACAAAAAACAAACATGCCTGTGCCTGAAATATTTGTTTAATATATCCTTTTCTGGGTTTTTCTGTGTTTTCAGTTGTGGGATTTACTTTTCTTCTGGCTTTTTGTTCTACTATCTTGATGATTCCTGATGAATTGTTTTCACATAAACAGAGATTACCTGTGTTTGTGGATTCTCCTGTTCCTTCACAGCAAGCAATCTTCAATTCAAAAAAAAAGCCTGTTTTGACTGAACAGCTTGTGATTGTGTTTATCCTTGTTCGCCCCCAAAAAAGAAATTTAAAAAATCTTTCCATGCTTCACTATTATGAAGGGAAGAGAAAGCAAAAGAATTAGTGGGAATAAATAAGTAATGCACAAATGTTCCCCTTTCCCCTCACTCCAGGAATCTTTTGGTTGAAGCAGTTCTTTTTCAGTTCCTCTCATTCTTTTTCTGTCTAGGTTTTCTCCTATACTGCCAACAAAGAAATCCGAACAGATGATTTGTGTTTAGATGTATCCAAACTGAACGGCCCAGTAACGATGCTCAAGTGCCACCATTTAAAAGGAAATCAGCTTTGGGAATATGATCCAGTGGTAAGTCTTCTAATGTCTTCTGACTGTAAAATGAGGCGACTTTGGCTTTTACATGAGCCTGAAGAGCAACATGTTCCAGTGTGGGGCCACTATTGGACAGACAAAACAGGAAAAAAAGTCAGGATTATGTTCCCTCTGTTACTAATTCACTGTATAGTCACACAGTGGACATCTGTGTTGATTTAATTACCTGGTGAGTTTTGGGTGATCTTTTGGAAGAAAATTTTGCATGTGCTTTGGGACCCTCTGGAGAAATATTATCTGACAGTGTAGTGTTGTGTTAGAATCAGATCAAAAATGGAGAAGTATTCCAGGTGTCTGTTGGACCAATAAAAGATAAGAGTAATGATGTGGTGACAAATTTAGCACAATTTAGCAAATTTGGTGTCTTGCCTTTCACAAAGTTAAAAGGAAATACTTGTCTAATTAAAAAATGAGCATTACAAATTTATAAAGATGATTTTACATTTCTAATGATGTTATGTCTAAGGTATAGAAGCTTAAAATGCCTTTATTTAAATCAGGTTCTTTCTTCTGCACAATGTCCAAATTTACTTTGAAATTCATATGTTGAACTGCTAGATCTAGAAATCATTGTTCATTAATTCATCAATAATTTGATTTGCAAGCTCTAGAAATGATTTTGTGATTGAGGAATGCAGTCAAGAACTCTGACTTCATGGATAGTTAGAAAAAAAATAGTTCTCAAGGTTGTTAATGTAAAATCAGTTGTTACAAAAGACAGTTGTGAGACAGTTTGTGGATGAAGAATCTTGCCAGTATTTGCAATGACTATTTTTAAAAAGAATTTTCAGATATTTACACGCTAAAAAGTCATTTCACTATTTAAAAAGCAAGATGAGGGTTATTTCTGACTAAATACACTTGCTATAGACTTCAGTAGCTGAGGTGTTATCAAAGTCTGCAGCCTTTTAGACCAAGGGCAAATATTTGTGAGTGATGATTTTGTGATTAGGATGGCAGTTGATGTGGAAGACAGTGGATCTCTGCTAGGATTTCTGCACATTGCTGGCAACTGTTGATAGTACACTGAAGAAAGTCGAAGGCTTGCAGGATTAAATTAATCTTGGGAACCATTAATTCTTGGTTTTGATGTAGTTAGTTTACCTGACTTAAGCAAATAATATGAATAATATTACCACCTACAGTGATTTACCAAAGGACAAGTACTTTTCATTAGATTTCGACCCTATCAGTGCTAAGAAAAATGCATCTTTAGACACTTAATTGCAATAATCTGTCTTGCAGTGATTGTCATAGACTTCCCCTGTGTTGATCCTCAGCCATAAATTTGATTATATGTGTTTTTTATCTTTATTTTGTCAGTAGAAAATCTAGGGAAATTCTTCAGAACATAACTGAAAGCTAGGTAATAGCAAGTAACAAAAAAAAAGTTATAGGGCACTTAAAAAGGACTCCTGTCCACATAGTCGAGTGATTTTAAATTTTTTTTTTCTGTGTTTTCTTTTTCTTTCTGCCTGTGTTCAACCCCCTTCTTCATTCTTCACCACCTCTATGAGTCCATGAGATTGATGTGCTCAGGTTTTTGGACTTGATTTTTTTTTTTTTTTATTACCCTTTGCTGCTTGTGCACATCAGGCCACAACTTTTCAATCATTCCAGTGTCCTGGCTGAGCTGCTGAATGAGAGAAAAAATATAGGTATTAATGCCTGGGGTCCCATAGGCAAGTTGGTGCCCTGAGGAGTATCCATAGTACAGTGGCAGGAAATGCAGCTTCTGAGGATCTCTTCTCCCTGAGGATAGTGCTGAGGTGTAGATGGGGTGGTTTACCAAAGATTGTGTAAGTAAGATTAGTAGGTATTGCAAAAGATATATGCTATGTGAAGTTACACATACTTTTCATAAAAAAAACACGTACTTTTAAAAAAGAACCCCAAAAGTGCTGAAAGAACATAGTGTAAGGTCAGTTTTCTCTCCAGCGAAGGAAAAAGAAAAGTACTTTTGAAAACATATTCAATGTGTTCATTCTGATCTGATAAAGGTACTTTACTAATAACTGAAGTTGTATATTTTACTAACCTGTGAATTCCAGCTCTTCAAAGATCCCTAGCTGTATATCCCTATAAAGAATGGTGGATATTGCTCAACCAAGAACTTCATTTACAAATTAAAACTGTTTTGTTTTTCATAAAGCACTGCTTTTAGTGTCTGCAAAGTCATATAGCATGCTTAAGTGTTTTTCAGAATTGTGATCTGCAGCCAGTAACCACAGGATCTTATCTAGTTCCTACTTAAATATGTAGAAGTTTTGATCCCAGCTAGAAATTTTTTGGTTACCTTATGCCTGGTGATTTTTATTAAGTGGATTTCTTTTTCTTTTGTCTTCAAGAAATTAACCCTGTTGCATGTGAACAGTAACCAGTGCCTGGACAAAGCCACTGAAGAAGACAGCCAGGTACCCAGCATCAGAGACTGCACTGGCAGCCGCTCCCAGCAGTGGCTGCTCCGCAACGTCACCCTTCCAGAAATATTCTGAGAGGTTCTAAGGAAAGCAAAGATTGACTGGGCTACCTCGGCTGATGCTTTGGCTACGCTGTTAAGCAGCAACAAAAGAAACTTCTGCTCGGCAGAATCCACAGTTCCTCAGCTGTTAGGACTCCTGCAGCTTCTCAGTATCTGTGAACCAGCCTTCCTGGATAAGGATGTGAAACTACCACACACAGCAGTGAAACTGTGCCCACTGATGTTTACAAGATCGAAAGAGTTTCTTCCAGCAAATAATTTAGAGAACCTTTGGACAGTGGAAACATAATCAATGAAATAGTCTCTCCGAAGAGCTACATATCATTTTAGTTTGCTTGCACATCAGTAACCTCTGCTGAAAGTGCTGTTGTAATGAAGAAAGTTTCAAGAATTCTTTTTTTCCTGGTTAGCAGTGGTAACCAGACTACTAAATATAGAGCCACAAATAAATGAAAGAGGGAGCTGGAAACCAGATTCAGTATAATGACATAAGAATTCTGTGGTTTAAAAGCGAAAAGTAAACAGGGTTTAATGAAACTAAATCAGAACTATGAAAAGTACAATTTGTTATAGTGAAGTATCAAATTTATATGTAGATTTTATACCTCAGTGGGGGAAAATAACCAAGTCAAAAGGCAATTGTTTCTCTTTTTCAATTGTGTGATAGTCCATAAATACTTTTTTTTTTTCCTGGTGAGTTTAAAATTATTTTGGGCGCAAACAAAATGAGCATAAGAATAAACTGAGCTCTTGAATGTCAGATCCACTTTTCTTTTAATTTTAATTTCTTGGCTGTTGGAATTGTATCTTTTTATTACTGTCTGAAAACTGGAGGTTAACATGCTGTCTAACTTTTTTTTTCCAGACCTGCCATTTCGATTTATACTTGGGTCAGTCAGCTTATGGACTTTCATGGCCAAACAAAAGATTTAAGTACACTTTGAAATTAAGTTAACTTCAGTATGCTTTAGCGCCCAAGACTTATACTACTGTACTACAATTTGGTTTTCATAGCAATAAATCTTTTGTTCCATGTTTGATTTCAGTCATCAGAAAGCCTGAAGAAAAGATACATGATTTGAGTAGAAGAAGATTGGCAAAGCTGAAGGTTTTCTGGAATCCTTTTTCACTTCATATTCAGATGTGCTTCATTGTCAAGTGCATATTTAGATTAGACTCTGAATTGTAATGTTGATCTGCTGCTTTTTTCTAATAAAACCTAAAGAAAAATAGTGAAATTGGCATGGTTTTTAAAGTTAACATAGCCAAAAGCAATATGACTATGTCATTACATTGGTCTGCATTTTTTAACTGAATTGCTTTGTTTTGTTAAGAAAAATCTGTGTGGGCTGATCTTGAAAATGAGCCACTGAATGCTCAGAGTATACACTGAATTTTCTTTTGGAAAGAAAAATGAGATTTGCTTAATGGAGAGGATATTTTTATGATAAATGTCATTGTTTGGCCAACTGTCCTGTAAAGCAAATTAAACCTAGACTCATGCAAAAGTTGTGTGAAATTATATTTGGCTGTTAAGGCCATTTTAAATTTACTATCCCATGTTGCTGTTGTCAGTGTTATCTTCATTATTTCTGCAGCAGTACACGAGAGTTTTCATACAGAAAGAAGGGGAAAAGCTAACAACTTGTACTATTACATTGCTACTTTAAAAATACATAGGATGAGACAATGGAGGTTTGATACTGGATAAAACATCCAAATACCTAATTATCTTTTATTGACCCCTTTGTTTGGATAGCCCTGCAAATCTTATGGGTTTGGAGTGGATTTATAAAAGTAATTTATGAGAAATACATTGAATTGTGCCAAGACGACCTAAAAAAAAAAAAAAGAAAAAGTCCATCATCTCAAGTGTTATGTGAGAAGTGTGAGAAGACTTATTCCTTTTTTATGGTCAATGAAGAGGACAAGGTGAGTGACAGTGCCATCTTTTTTTTTTTTCTTTTTAATCTTAGCAAAGTAGCAATTTTTAGGGTGTGTGTTTGGTGGTGCCTAAGCATGTAGTATTATTTACTTCAGAAACAATTTCCCAAACACAAAACATCCCTTTAAAATATTTCCAGCAAAGAGGCTCTGAATCAGAGTTGGGTAAGCTTTCATGGAAAGAGAAGCAGGAGCATCAGAAATGCAGTGCGAAAGTCCTGTAAGTCTTAAAAATTTCTTAATTTGTTTCAGATTTTATATGCACACAGCACATCAGTGAACACACAAAACACATTTTCACTTTGTATTTTCAACTCTTACAGTCCCTGCTGTGGTATCCTGTTAACAAAACTGAAGTGCCATGGCTTAGGAGGTAACCAAAATTGTAGGCAGGCCTCCGTGTTACTGTGATTCTCCTCTTCTTAGTTCAACAAGTCATTTTACATGTTGGTCACATAAAACTGCAGTACAAATAACTGCACAACTTAAAATGTGTGTATCAAGTTGTCAGCAAGCTGAAGGAGCAATCAGATTCCCAGCCTCTGTGTTGCTGGTTCTTGCCTGCTGAGTGTGGGGAGGGGAAGCAGCAGACCCAAGAGTGGCTGCAGCCCCGAGGTGTTTGGCTCCAGACCGCTCAGCTCAGCCAGCCCCATGGTGGGTAACTGGGGCTGGTTAGGGGCCATGGGCTGTGCTCAGCCTGTCCATGTCTGCATGGCACATGCCCAGCAGCTGTGCCTTGTTGGTGGACAGCACAGGACTTCTACCAAAAAATCCCTGCACCAGCGTGCATTTCAAATACTCTGTCGTATGAAGCACTTTTCAAACGCAGCCACAGAACAGTTTCCCACACAGAGTTATCTGAGAGCTTCTCTGGCCGTGGCAGAAGCTCATGGCACCAGAGCTCCCTGCTGAAAGTGACCTTCCTTGGAACTCTGCTCAGCTCTAGTCGCCCATTTTTTTCCCTCCACTTACAGGCATAGTGCTTCTATACACCTTCTATACACCAGCTTTGAGTAGGAATGTCAGTTGGCTCTATCAGTTACAGACATACTTAATTCCTTTCCATCTAGTCTGTCTTCTTCTACTTGAGTCCTCAGATAGAATTTTAAGAAGCTCTGTGTGTATTTTTATTTAACTTGTTCTGAAAAAAAAAAAAAAAGCTTTGCCTTTTCCTTATTGTGTAATACACCTGTGTTATGAGATGTATGAATAGTTTCTGGTAGAAATCACACTTTAGCTCCTCAGCATTTATTGCTGTTCAGATCAGATGTAGGAAGGGGGGAAAAAAGACCACTGCTGTCTTATTTGACCTTGATAGCAAACAGTTGCATGGTAGTGAAAAACAATCAGTAGCTATGTTTTGAAGAGAATTGGTAAACTCTCTTGCTGTCCTTTGTCTGTCCTGTGCTCAGTTTATTTAGCATAAATCTCCATGCTCTAAAGGCAGTGTTCTGTTCTCCATCTCTTTTCATTTGCCTGTCTGAAGACATTTATTGAGAAACACCAGTGCCTTTTAACTGAGTTGAAGTAAATTACACATTATGATACAAACTTTAGATAACTACACTGTGCCAGGTCTGATTAGGTCATCTTGAGTCTCTTCAGATACTGAAAGTCACAAAGGTTATCTGTGTCTAGATATGGCTATGCCTGTTGTCTCACACTGTCAGTTTGTTTTACCAGTATTAAGGTGTATTTTAGTAGCATTGTTTTTATGGTAGTTCCATTCAAAGGGGCTTGGCAGTCACTTTTCATTTTATCCCAGCAAAGGTTCTCATCTGAGATATGTACTGTAAGCAAAAGAGAGAATCTGTGTTACAAGCTAGAAACAACATTAAGATGATCCTTTTTAATTCTTGCTTGTGTTTGTTCAAGACTTGTAGCACACTGAGAAATGAGCAAAACTGGCAGATTTATTCTGTTATATTTCCCCTTCCAGGTAAGTAAGAGATGCAAATGTGTTTCAGAAGATTAACTAAGAAATAGTAACTCAAAGCTTTCCTTCACTACGCTAACTGTTCCTTCATGCTTTCAAATGAAGAAATGTAGGAAAACAAGTGCTACAGAATAAATTTTGGTAGCTTTAGGAGTCTTGTATCTGATTTGAACTAGATTTTAAACTGTGGAGATTTAGAATGAGGGAGGAATGTGCAAAGTTTAAAACTTGCACAGTGTCAGAGTGCTTTTTGCTCTCAGTTCTATTACAGCATTTTTTTACATTTTTTACATTTTATATTTTGAAGTAAATAGTTCTCAGGTTTGCATCTTACTCTATCCACTGATGATTGAGAATTGTTCAGCTGAGCATAGTTGTGATATGTGAAGGTGGTGAACATGGTGTTCAGTACTTCAAACAACAAAATAGTGCTTTTATGTAGTAAGTTTCTAATGCAGAAAACAAAACTGGCGCATAACTAATAGATTATCTAAAGACTAGAAATTATGACATTGAGACAAAAACTAGTTCATTACATTGTACATCTATTTTCTTTATGAATCTTGGAGGATGATTTTGTAGCATTTTGCTTGTATTTCATGCAGTGTCAGCTGATCCTTACCTAGCCAGGCCATACAGCTTGGTGATGCTTCTCCATATCAGAATTGAACTCTGAGATGACAGCAAACTGCTACTTCTGACAACAGCCAAGTAATTGTCATAGCACTGATTCTGGGCATAGCCAGTAACCTGCCTCTGAAACAATCATAACTGGTTTCCTTGCCTCTGAAGTAAAGAGTAAGACATTTAGAACTTCCTTCAGCTTTAAATGCATCTTATTTCTTTCTTTCAGTGGATGGATGTCTTTAGGACTTCTGATAACTCTGATATTTTCTGTTCTTTTATTCTTCAGAAAAATCTTTTAGCCTCATCTCTTGTTAAGTCCTGTCTCATTTTCATCACCTTTCTCTGAGTCTTCTTTTTTGTTTGTTTTGTTTTTATTTTCAAAGGTTGGATTGTGGTTTTTAGGATAGTGATGAGGACATACATATTGCCTTAAAGATGTGCATTATTTCTGTGTTATTCGTTAGGCATTCCAATAGTGCCTTAAGTAAATGTTTTCAGGAAGCAATCCTCAGTGGCATTTTAGTCTTCTGAATATTTATCTTGTTATACAGGACTATAGAAGTAATTCTTTGTTCCATTTTGCTTTAAGTCGAATTTATAGATTTTTGCTTTCTTTCTATGTACGCTGTTTAGTCACCTAGGGTTGGTTATCTTGCTGTCATAAATAACCTGAGACTTCTTCCTCAGTACTTTGTGATACTGATTCAGTCACACATTTCAAACGTTCCCACTTCTGCTTTTCTCTTGGGTTGGAGCAGACCTTGACAGGTCATTGGTCTAAACCTTTGTAAAAGCAGGGCTCACTTCAAAGTTGCATCAAACTGCTCAGGACTTTGCCCAGTCAGCTGCTCCATGTCTTGAAGGATACAACCTTCTGGCCAATCTGTCTGTCGCTGACACCTCTCATGGTGAGGAAACCCCCACCTCCCCACCACTACCAAATTTTCAAACTGTCAAAATTTCCTTTCTCAGCAATTTTTCTGTGCCTTTCCCTGTGCATTTCAAAGTTAATCATAAATCTTTGCTTTGCAGATACTGTCTGCTCTGTCATTTTCCTGCTTGTGGGACTATAACCAGTTGGCTGTGTGTAGTTCATATACTGAGAGTGAACTGCAATAGAACAGAGGTTAAACCAGTGTTTCAAGAGACTTCACCACTACTTCCTCTAAATTCTTGAAATATGCCTTTCCTACAAATTTAACTTTGGCAAAGAGAGGCACCTATCCTGTGAAGTGGTCCAAGAAAAACTGTTGGGTCCATGTCCAGTCCACAGGAAGTGGGAAAAAAGCCCAGCCTTTATTGCTGTGGCTACTTCAGCATTGAAAATATTCAGACCAAAGAACTTGAGAGTAAGTTTTGTAGTTGCCTTGGCTGCCCGATGAGGAGATCTGGATTGTTTCAGAGCAAAAACCTGAAAGTTCAGTGAAAACAGGAAGAATTTTCTAGCTGCTGTTTTCTCTCCTGGTTTTGATGTTCATGAATTGATTAATTGGGGTATCTGAGTCTCTAGTGGGTCTTTTTGGTCTGAAAATGTTTTCAGGTAGCTAACCAGATTAAACACTATTAACAAGTAGTGTTTTCAGTCTCATCCAGTCAGATAGACACAGCTCAAATGAGTAGTTCTAGTGGTAAGTATTGCAGGATCTTGGGATGTAACTGCTGTCACTAGAGATGATCACTGTAATATGGTAAGTGATGGCTGGTTGAATGGCAATGACCCTTTGCTTGTGCTTTCTCCTGTAGCCTTTTGAGTCAGGGAAGTGCTGGGAGTGGAAAGTGTCGTTTCCATTACTCAGAGTAAAGAACCTCTCCCTGTGTGAAATGATGAAAGAAATGTATGCTTGAGGCAGTGAGATCAAGTTGCACATATAGTTCCATTTAAATGTGGCTGTACTTACATGGTGACTGAACTGGAAACAAATCTCAAACCCCAAAATCCTCTCTCACATTCCCAGATGCTGAAAACTGCAGGAACTAACTGTATTACCCTTACTTAGGGCACGCTTGAATGTAGTAGCTCTCAGAATTACCCTTTGTAGTCAAAGCCAATCATTATTCTGATCTGGCCTATTTTTTTGTGATCTTGAATGTGAATTACTGAATGAAAACAGAGAATTATTCAATTACAGATTGTGCATATGTGCGTATTTGTGTGAAGTAGTTCAGACAAAGCATATTTTCAAAGTCCAATTAGAACTGAAGTTGAACCCGGCAGCAGGAGCATGTACACCCAATCTACATCAAGAGGCTGTTGTACAACTTTGATAAATGTAGGCATGCTTAGCCCTGCCTGGTTTGTTTGGTACAGAAATGGGTCAGTGCCACCTCAACCCTGTTCAGTCAGGTCCCTGGTGTGAGAAAACACTTCATTGTTCTCATTCCTTTCCACAGCTCTGGGCCACCACAAGGCATCATGTGCCATTTCCACTTTTCTGCCTTGTACTTTTGCCTTGAAAAAATGCATTTCAACCCCATGCTACAGCGCTGGAATGTAACTTGGAGGAAATTGTATCTTCTGAGTCATGGCTTTTGTAGAAACCAGATCCGCAAGGTCTGGATTTTTTCTGGCTATGGTCTTGCCAGGGCTGGGTCTCCTGAGTAGAGTGGTAGAATGGGTAGAGATCAGCCTCCTAAGATATGCTTTGTTCCTGGGTGCTTCAGTCCAATTGGATCAATGCTCTTCCAGCCTTATGCAGGCTTCAGAATCCATTTAAGTATAATCCATTAACTCTGTTGGTTCCTGAAGTTAGATTTATGACAAATAAATCTGGAGTGATCTTAAATGAGCACTGACATTGTTAAATTGTTTTCTTCAGGTTCCCAAAATTCCCACCCCCACCCTTCAGCACTTGGTCAGCATAGAAGAGGTTTTTTGCCTTTGCCAGGCCAGTAACTGGAGATGACTCTTCAATAATGCTCAGGTGTTGGCATTTTAGGGCTCCCAGTTCACTGCAGTTCAGCACACCTGCTCTGCTCTGCGGTTGGTTTTGGAAGCCACCTGCCTGAGAGCACCTCTCTGCTCTGCCAGCATGGTGCTACCACTGTGCAATGTGGACATCATGGACAGGTCAGATTATTCTGGACAGTAAACAGGCAATGCCTTTGGCATGGTGCAGCTGACAGTGTGATGTAACCAGCTGGTGTAATATCCACAACACAGCAAGGCCTCGTGTTTTGGTGTAGAAGCAGTTGACCATTGCTGTCTTGGTGCTCTGAGCCTCAGATTTGCTTCTGACTCATTTAGTGCATACTCTGAATATTCTGGTTCAAGTCACTGCATCTTGTGTGGGAAATATCAGAGGAATATGTAACAGACTTTCTTCCAGACTTGGGGTTATTTGAGTCTGCCCGTTAATTGTGTGTTTGACTTGGACATCATCAAGACACAATAATTGTTCTCATCCTGTCAGTGATGCATGGGAAATTGAAAAAGATGTGTATTGGATGTGATTCTGGCTGTAGGACTGGAAAGGCTGATGTACAAGGTTCTTTCATATTTCAAAGAGATGACAGAACTAGAGCCATAGTAATGATGGCAATGTGGCTTGGTGGGGAGTCTGGTGATAGTGGGAATGCCTTTATCACTCTCCCAAAGCTGCTCAGTGCTGTTGTCCCTTCTCCCAGACCTGTTTTTGGAGAACTGTGGAGCTCTGTGCCAGAGTGCTTTATCCTAGGCATGGATGTGAGATAACTTTTGGGATCAAACATCTCTTCTGCCCTGCAAAATACTCTCCACAGCAGAAAAAATTGTGCCTATAGATATACATGATTTTTAGTGGGTTGCTCTAACAGTCCTTAATATTGCTGGTTAAAGCAGTAGGAACTGGAGGAGACTGTGGTTTATCCTGTTTTGCAGACATCATTAATGTAAGGAGTTTTGGTTTTATTTCATGGATTTTGGGTTTTTTGTAAATTGTTACACTTTGTTGTGTTAACATTCCATGATATTTCATCTCCACAAGGAAGTTACGAGTCCTATGCATCCTCTGATAGAACTTGTCTGGAGATATCAGAAGGACAAATTCTACCAGAAACACAGAGTAGGTAATAAAAACACTTAGAGATAACAACTCCCCTGCCCTGCATCAACCTTTACCCGCCCGAGCTTTTTTTGAGATGTACAATGAGGTACTTCATAGCGAATTTCTTCCTGCAGTCATCTGAGGTCCATCCACTCTAATTGTTATGTAGAGATACCTGTTTTTTTCATCAAACCCCGCACCACAAAAGCTGTAATTCGAAGTATTACCATAGACAGTTTTGCTTTATTTAATGGTGTGAAGTTCTTTAGTTTCATTTGTCCACCTAATGTGGTCTGTAGTATTAGCCGTCAAAGCTAGGGGCCAGCCATCTCAGTGTCCTCCAGTTTTGTGGACTTCTCCACTGCAGTTATATTGCCACTGTGCTTTTCCTGCCCCTTCTCAAGCAGATGATGTGAGGACTGACTTGTCAGTGAGGTGTTTGTGAGAAGCGACCCCTGACAAGCAGCTATTGATGTGTTGGGCACTTCACATTAGCACCATAGGTGGTGCCATACATATTTCTTTTGAAAATTGAGCAGTTTAAAACCCACAAGTGGAATTAATCCACATGTCTCTTCTCCTTTTCCTTCTCTCCTTTCCCATTCCATGAGAATCCTTAAAATTTGTGGCTAGGAAGGAACTTGGATGGTGTTAGGCACAATTGTACATCAAATATGAGGAGAGGAAGAGTTACTTGTCCCGCCATGGATACTAGAAATAAAGAAGTTGAACCTATGTGCAACAAAGGTGCAAACTGCAGCTTTGAAGAACTCGAAGAAACCCACTTAGAGGTAATCTCACTGCATGCAAACTTTTGTATGTTTTTTTTTAAACTGATGAAGTGAGCTTTGACTTCTGCCTCTCTTGATTATTCAGAGCATGAAGCTTATTGAAAGCTAAGCTGTTGCAAAAGGCTAATGAAGTGATTGTTCCTGCATCCTGTGGATGTAGCTTGATGACTGTAAAGTTCAGCTCAATTTTTTTAGGACGTGCCTGGATTAGGAATGTTAACTAGCTAAAATAGATTTAATACAGCTGTATAAAATCAAGGAGACTATAAGCAGAAGCTCATATTCTACCTGACAGTGTTCAGATTAAAAGGTAATGGGGTAAATGTGACTTGTTGCTCGCTGGCACATAAAAATGGAAGAAAATAACAATGCAAAAAAGTGGCAGCCCTGCTAGTTGCTCTACTGTGTTTCAAGTTCTGGCGGTTACAGGGACAGTAAAAAAAAACTCAATGAACAATTGTTTCTCTGATTTCCTGAAAGATTAATGTCTAATGCTTCCCTACTTACTGAAAGCAGGAATTTTCTCTTATAAAGTCCAAGTTGCTGTATCTTCCTAACCAGTTTTTGCTGTCTCTGCAACCACTGCAAATGAGAAATGTTTTGGGTCAGCACAGGGGCAAGGTGTGCTTTCCCAGGAGCCATTCTGTTGCTTTAAGTAACTTAGAATAGATACATATAGCTGAGTCCTAGGAAAAAACAAATTATTTTTCTCAAGTTAGGAGAGCCAAAAAGAGTATCTGATACCTAGTGGAAAAAAAGATGTCTTCACAAGTTTGAGCCAAACTTAAACCATTATTTTACAATCCTTTCTCTGAAACAAGTGACCAGGCTCAAGCTCACATGCTTCTTACAGACAGGTTACTAATGCCTGTCATCTCCATGAGGAACTACCAGCTCAGTGACATGTTCTATAGCACTGGGAACTTTTGCTTTGGGCTGCAGAGCACAGCCCAGAGACCTGAACTCCTCAGTTTTGTGGTAGCCACAGAGACAGGCTATTAAGAGACAAGATAAGAGGTCTATTAAAATGTGATGACAACTGGAAATGAACGTGAAACATTGCGAACTGAGGAGGCTCCCTCTGAAGATTTTCTCATCCTGACTCCTTGTCACCCAGATGGTGTCACTTGTGTCTGCTTCACAGGAGGGATTTCTGGATATCCTGAAAGAGGTGAGTGTGCTGAGGCCAGGGAAATGTATTTCAAAGGGTCGAAGCAGCACCAGCTCCAGGACTGGAATTTTGGTGACAGGGCACAACAGTGAAGCACAACAGTGCAGTTGCTCCATGCCCTGTTCAGTTTTCATTCACAAAAGGGATACCCCCACAAATGCCATCCTTCTCGTCTCATTGAAAGGTTGTGCTCATCTTCCTGTCCCTTTTCCTGTGCATGTGTAGAACAGGGTTATTTTTAAAGAAAAGTTAAGCCTTGCTTAATATTCAAAGGATGTTGTTAGATTCCCTTTTCATGAAAATGGAGGGTCCAGGTATGGGGAAGCAGCAAATCTTAAGATAATGTGTTTAGACTTAAATGTCTCTGGTGAATTGTGTGGAAAGCCCTGCTAGTCAGGATTCTGCAACTGTCAGCATGAGTATCTAGTTCACAGGAAAAAAAAAAATACATAAAGCAATTTTTTAAGGAAAAAACCCCAACAAACAACTAACACTTCTGGTGTTGAGATGGCTGAGTATTTAGAAATCTTTACCCTCAAGGAAGAATACATAACATATAATTTTGCAAAAGAATTGGCAAAATATTTTGATGATGAGTATAAAATTAGCTGACTTTTGCTTTTGGGGGGTCTATTCTCCTTTTGTTAACACTGCACCATGTATTTTCAGTTTGTTTTTCCCCTTCCCGCTTGTCCTGAAGGACAAAAAGGTAACTCTGTGGTTACATCCGAGGTGTAATGCTGGAACAGAGCAGGAGACAGGCATGTGTGATATCTTGCTGCTCTTGGGTTGCTCTGTGCTTTCCTGGGTTGTAATTATTCTTGCAATTGTGCCCTCTGCCATTTCCACAGTTACAGTCACTTTGTGTGGCTTTTCCCTCACCAAATCAGAGCAACCACTCACCCTTCTCTTTCTGAACTCAAGTCAGGTACAAAAGACTGCATCAAATTTCAGAACTTTCCCTACACAGTGTGTATCTCACTGACTTTATTTCCTCTCTGCTTTTCCTTCCTGCTGCAAAAGTATTTTGTATCTAGAGTCTGAGCCCTGAAGATTGATACCCATGGCCTCATTTGACTTCCTTTCTGACTGAGTCACTGTGGCAGGCACAGCTAAAGCGTGGGCTGCTGTGGCTGCCATTGCCCACTCAGCTCCTGCTACCTTTGCCACCTTCCTCAAGTCACACACATCGCCTCGAATCACTTGACTGCTCTTGGTATGAATGGATTTTGTTGCACTTACCTGTAAGGTGCAACCCTTTTCAAAGGGGCAGCTTAAAGCCGTGGCAAAGGCAAAATTGGTTGGTACCAGGATTGGTTCCACATGGCATACAAATTCCACATTGTTTTTTGGCAATGTTTTAAAGGGGTAAAAACAAAAAACCCAACAGCTGCTCCTTTGGTTTTGTGCTATGAAGGGTACCAGGGATCTGGACAGAGGCTGTCAACCATCAGCAAGGCTTTTGTTGAGCTAGAAGTACCTATGAAAAGCTGACTTAAAATCAGGAAACACTGACCAGCCAAAACTACATCTCTTTCTATAGCAACCTCCTCACTCTTGAGCTGAATTTTGAGTTTCTCTCAAGATGTTCAGTATTTTTTTTTTTCCTCTGTAACTCAAACCTTTCAGAAAACTTCTGGGCACTGCAAGCAAAATCTTTTGTGTAGCAGCAAGGGATTAAGTCTTAAAGAAAACCATTAAACAATTGTTTTAAACAGATTTGAAGTGTTTGTATTGGAACACTTTTTGGCACCCTCTTTATTTCTTCTTAAAGCCAGGAGCATCAGTTACTATGAGTACAACTGTGCAAGGCCACTGACAGCTGCTAAAACATATGAAAGAAATGAAAACCTGTTTTCTGGGCTTAACAGTGCTGTAAATTCTATGATCTGAAATTTTAGGAACTTGTAGGGTTAGCAGTAATCATCAACAGTCCTGTCAAACTTTTTCATAGCTGGCTTAAAATGCAGGAGGAACTACACCTGTCCAAAGCAGCCTGTTTTGGGGCCTTTCCAAAAGCTGAGGAGTACAAAGAATGAGAAAGCAAATCTTGCATTCTTATATCAAACAGCTTTCTAGCTGTCACTGAAATATTTGCACCTGCCATGTAAACCCAATCTGCCATTGGCACCACATTTTGATTCAGGGCACAATGGTTAAAATTTTCACAAAGTTATGCATGAGTTTTTTTTAGTTTGTAGATTTTGCTTTGACAGACAGCAAGTGCCCTAATTTAAAGAGCAGAGGTGGCTTCAGTTTTTAATTTGCACTGCTGATAAATGATCTCTCCTGCGCTTGACTGAGTAAGTAAATTGAAAGTATCCATGATAATTTTCCTCCTTTTTTTCCCTTCCCTTTTTTTTTTTTTTCTTTCTTCTTTTTTCTTTTCAGCTGAGGGTTAGGAACATGAGAATTTGCTTATGATTTAAAAAAACCCCTAATCTCTTCCTTTGGTTTTCAGCTTAGCTTCATACAGCTGAACTTCAGTCCTGGAGATCAGGGTGAGTGCAAGTATTGGGCTTTAACTCTCAGTCTTGTTTGTTTTAAAACAAAATGAGAAGTTTGCATAATCTTATGTCATTTTCACCCTGATTTTAAGGATCAAAATAAGGGTAGTTACTGGGAATTTTTCTTTCTGTGCTTACAGTTTACTGCACAACAGGAATGAGCCTAGAATTGACTTGAACTTTAATATCATCCAGCTGAATTAGGCAAGCAAGTTTTCAATTATTTCCAGTAAACTGAGAATATTGAAAAGAGAGAGAGGAGGATTTGGATAAAATATCATGGCCTGCTTTTAACTTAGAAATAACAATGCCACTCTGAACCTGTAAGTGAAGGTTAAAGAAAAACCTCTGAAAAGGACTTTGGTTTTCTACTATGGCACAACAGGACTCGTTTCCTGATGCACAGCTCTGCCAGAAAAGCTTCTCTGGGCTATGAATGTCATCCTCTGCAACTGTGCTGAAGACTTAAGATGGAGAAACTGTTTCAGGCGACAAGTTTGACATTTTTTAAACTTAGATCAGGCATAAGCAGGAAGTTCCTGAGCCGAGTTTGGATCACAGCAGAGTTCAAAACAGAAAAGTGAGGGGGAAGGCGTTGAGCATGTGGCTGTGCCATCAGCCTCTGGTGCATTCAGGGCCACGCAAGTAGCACAAGTGTTTCTTCTCTGTGCTTCCACTTCCTTAACTGTGGACATGTGGATTTAGTGTGTTAGCTATGGTTTAAGTAGGTTATTTAAAATAATTACATTTCAGAGAACATTACTCAGCATTTTTTACTCTTGTTCATGTCACACAATGGTCATCATCTGTTTGAAATTCAGGCTTCGTATGGAAATAATTCAGAGTGCAATAGCTGTGTTCTTATCTGGATGTGTTACTGTAGTTTGTTATATATCTAGTTCTGCCAAAAAAGAAAAGAGAGCAATTTCAGTAGTGTTCGGGGTATTTCATTCTCAGAAGCCACCCACAGCATAGCTAACCTCAATGAAAGCCTGACCACCAGCTACCAAATAAACTTCCATTATTGTTCCTCTGTGTAAGCAGCACTTCCAGTGGACTTTTCCTTCATTTGTCTGCATTGTGCTGATATCAGCAGTTTGCTCCCTGTGAGCCTCCTGAGCTCTGTCAGGCAATATTTCCATCACACTGCAGATGGTTTCGCATGAGGGGTTTGGCAAGGGACTGTGTCAGTGCTGCCTCTGAGTAGGCAGGATGTATTAGCTGGCTCCTTTCTCCCTCCTTGCCCTATCTCCCATCTTTTCTTACAAGGAAGGAAACACTGCTCAGTGTGAAGGTGAAGTGTAAACAGCATTGTTATCTTGGGGCTTTGAAGGATGGGTAGGTAGGCTCCTGCAGGAGGTGGTCCCCACAACACATCCATCTTTTCCCAGCTAAACCCAAATTTGCAGGCTGTTGTGATACAGCACGGGCTCCCAAGATGGCACCTGGGTTTACTGTTGATATTCACATAATTTGCAAGTTGCTTCAAGTGGCTGCCTGGGCTTGCAAGTGGAACAGCCTTATCTGTTTATTGTAGCACTCTCAGGGCACTTTTTAAATCTGCTTTGGTTGTTGCCAGAGGCCTTTTGGGGGAGCAGGAGTTCTGTCCTCATCCTTTCTTGGCATCCTCCTGCCCTGAAACTGAGGGTGGCTGTTCTCTCCCAATGCACACTCCTCTGAGTGGCAAGCTGGTGGGATGACTGCTGTCTGAAGTCCCTGGTGTCCCCAGAGGATGTAGGCTTGTGTTGCAGAAAGTGGAGGTGGGACCCAGAACCAAAAGTTTTGGTAGAGCTTTCTATGAAGATTTTTCTGTCTCTTATATATCCATAAAAAGCCAAATGCTCTGATATCAGCTTTCAGCATCACAGCCACCCTCTTCTTGAAATTAAAACACCTTTTTTACCAGAAATCTGTCATATTGTAGATCCACTCTAAATTTAGATCTGTCCTAAACACACTTTAGCCTAACATCCATTATCAGCTGCTGCTTCATTATTTAATACAGTTCCCAAGTTATGAAACTTGCCTTGGTTTGTGTTTGTGCTGGCGTTTTCTTTTTTTTTTTTTTTTGCTTCCTTTTT
>VYXF01006258.1:0-66166 GCA_013397295.1 Polioptila caerulea | reverse complement strand
TTTTTTTTTTTTTGTGGTTCCTTATATTTTAACCAAATGAAATGTTCATTCTAGAAGGAAACTATTTGGAGGGTGAAGCTTTGTAAGGTGTAATTTTGTATTGTCATAACCAGATCTTCAGGGTTTATATATTTAAACACTTGAAATTTTTCTTCCACCCTGCAGCAATGAGAAGGTATTCCCATTCTTTATCCTGTAAAGGTAAGGTACTATTTTCCTGAGCACTGGAACAAATATTCTCTTCTTCATTAATATTGATGGTGGTTCAATCATCAGCATCAAGTTTCCTTTCTCCTATTACAGGACTGGCTCCTCACCATAAACTCTGACTCCCTGACAAATTTTCAGAGCTTGGAACTTCTTTTTCCTGTTAATACTGTTGTTTCTGGCAACTGACTTGTAACTATGTAGTGGAGTCCAGTTGAAAGTTAATAATCTCATTTGCTTTTCAGAGTGCTTTGCAGCAGGCTGTGGACAGATTGTCAGTTCCCCTTAGCTAGCAGTACTTGAGGTGATCATTTCTGTCCACTCTGTGTTTGCCAAAAATGAACCAATCTATCGCATGTTGGGTTTTTTTTCCACCCTCCTCTATATAGTTATAATGTCTTGACCTGTGGAGATTAGCACAGCTTGCTTGACTGGCTTTAAGCTCAGCATGGCTTCCTGCTGCAGGATTTTGTAGACAGACTGTCCTGACTGCAGCATCAGGCCTGTCCTCCAGGTTGTGTGCAATCTTCAGAAACTAAATTGATTTATCCAGGGATAAGTACAGGTCTCCCCTAGGGCTGCTGCTTTGGGCTCCCACTGCAGTCTGATTCCTTTTCAGGCACTGACAGTGTCAGAGAGGCTGGTCAAGATCATCCCTGGATCTGTCACAAACTCAAGACTCCGTTGTTTTCTCATCTCATCCCAGACCTTTCTTTTTACCTTCCTCTGCCTGCGGTTGCTAAGGGTACCACGTACATCACTTTGTCAAATGACTGAGCTCCTCTTCACTGCTGCTAGCAAGTTTTCACCTCATTTGCTGCTTAAATATTTCCATTCCATTGGGTCTCTATGTTCTCAATACCATAACATTCAACTCCTTCAGTCTTCCAGGTGTGTGTACACTCAAACTATTCTTTCCATCAGTTCTTCTTAGGGCCTGGTGTTTGACAACTGCACAGGGCAGAAAGTCACACGGCTTTGGTATCTGGTGAGCTGGTCCCAGGGCACACAAGTGGCTGAAAATGCATATGGACCCCCTTGCTTAAATCAGGCCTCTAGTAGCCAAACCACCTGCTTGTGGACTCACCCCTGCCTCCTGGCCACTGTATGCATGGATTCAGCTGCTGCCCTTTGAGAGGAATATGGTAGGAACAGTATTTATTTTGCAAGCACCAAAACCATTTTTGTGTGCAATAAAGTGTAACAAGTAGTTACAGCAGAAAATAGCTCTAGAACCCTTTTTTTTAGTATAAGCCTCTGTATGCATATTAAATATGCTTATATACATGTAAAAATAGTGACTGTATATTAACATGTGTCTACATGGTAATTTTGGGGTCGGGTATTTTACAGAGGGATTATGGTCTGTAGATGATATTTTATAGTCAGAAAAAGACAAATAAGTCACTGTCCATACTCATTGATGAGGATTGTATGCTAGCAGGTGAAGTTATTTTTAGGGTATTGACAAATGGCCTGCAAAATAAGGTATATCCAAATAGGCAAGCTGCTATGTATGGATGTGTTTAGGTGCAGTCTTTGTTAGTCCACTTGAGTGTGTTGATGTCATTAAATGGGCACTTTTGTGTTCAGTTGCTGTTGCACACACAGACATAGAAGCAGATTGAGTATAATCTCTTTGTCATTTACTTTGCTAATTGGCTGTTAATCAGCGCTCTGTGTGTATTTGGTTCATCTGTGGAGTTTAGCAGTGACATTTTATGTGTTTGGCAAAGCGAGGTGCATTGTTTTGAAGAGCCAGCTGTCCTCTGTGGATTGCTGGCCCAGCTGTGACCCACACTGGGTGCTGCGGGGTCCAGCTGGGCACCAAGGCAGCAGCCAGGATAGCCAGCAAACAGCCTCTGCTTGGGGGCTGCAATCTTTTGCCCATCAACCTCTGTCCTTCAGTAGCTGAAACTCACCTGTTACAGACGTTTTTCTCTAGGAGTGTCTTTATCCCCCAAACTTGATAGGGTTTCTTTGTCTGTCCAGGTAGATTTGAGTTTTTTTCAAGAAGAGATTTATAAATTTTCAGTTATCATTCTTGAGGAATACAAGGCAGGAACTCCATTTCTCAAAGTTTGGATTAGGACAGTGTGATATCAGTGGGGAGCTGTGAAAGATAATCACTCTTTGGAGAGGAAAGATGCTCCTGTATTTTTGCATAGAGATACTGAGGGGACAAAACAATGAAGGAACATCTTCAGTTCTCTGGGGACTAGCAACAATAAAGGACTCTCTAGATAAACAGACTTATTTGCAGCATTGAAGCCCTGTTTGGGTACCCTGAGCTTCACTTCAGGTTGTGTGCAACTTGCAGTAATTTCCTTACCAAGGGATAAATATGATCTCCTGGCAATCTCTTTAGGTAGTTTCTGTCAGTAAAGGTTTCAAGGCACCTCCTTGCTCCATTACTCTTTTTTCTGCCTTGCTCTGCTTCTCCACACTCTGGCATTTGCAACTGCTACCATGCAACTGATTTGCTGTGGGGTATAAGGAGTCAGGAGGTGGGAGTACCCTGAAGGCAGAGGGATGGCCAACAGGGTTAACACTTTGCTTATCTTGGAGCTCAAAATGATTTTTGTTTTCTTTGTTTCTGTAGAAAAGATAGGGAGTCAGGAATGGTGTTATAACTCTCTCTGGATTATAAATGGTTCTTAAAAAAAAATCAGCAAAGCAAAATCCTGGATAAAATCAGGTTTGTTTTAATATCAGCTTCCCAGGGTTTGTTTTCTTTTTCTTTGTGTTTAAATTCAGATGTTTACTGGTTCAAACTGAAATCACACCTTCCCTTTGCTGCCCTTCTTGACTGATTCCATCAGTATCACAACCTCAGAAGGCACACACTGTCTCCTGGAGACAGGCACTGGACCTGAGTGGTGTTGTCCTCGTTATTGTGCCCTGGAGCCCTGGAGCTGCAGTTCCTTCTGGTTACACGCCAGAGGGGAGTGCATGTGGCACACCCCATACTGCTCTGACTGGGGGCTGTTGCCAGGGCTCAGCAGAGAGACTTCCAGCTGAAGGAGCAGTCACTGAAACACATTGGGGACAACATTAAAATGAGAAAATCCCTGGTGTCTTCAATGCTGTGTGATTGCAGGGATGTGTAAAGAGGAAAGATCTTTAATTAAAAGCTTTCAGAAGTTTTAATGAAATCTGATGTCTAATCCTGGAAGTAGAGCTGCTTTTGACTAGATAAGACATATTGGCCTCACATGAAGGGAAGGAACTCAGTTGAAAATCAGCTCTGTTTTCACATTGAATGAAAGTCTCCAAAGATGGAAAGGGGTTGAATAATAACAACACTCAAAAATAGCCATATTTTTTTGAAAATGCCGTTGTATTATGAAAGCATAGTTTGGATTGTATTGCCTCTACCAACGCAAGGTCCAGATGTAGAAGTCAAAACTTGTCAGCAGGTGATTGTCTCAAATGCACATTGTCTGCTTTGTGCAGGAATGGATGGATAGGTGGCTGTGCTTATCAGTCCACATTTCTGTTTAGCTATTGTGCAGCCCCCACATTTTCTCTCCTTTCCTATTCCCCAAACAACCTCCACGAATCTGATTTTTGTTCTTTGAATGTTGGCAACAATAAGTTATAGGTAGAAAAACAAAAATAGTATCTTCTTTGTCCATTTTACTTGATGTTCTGCTCTCTCAGGCCTTAATCTGCAGTTTGCAAATTCTTCACCCTCCGTGGGTGTTCCTTCTCTTGGCTGGAAGTGCATGTTCATATAACTTGCCAAGTATTAGCACCAGTCCTTCAGATGGCAAGAGGCATAAAAGGGGAAAGCAAGCTTAGCAAACTGGGAAAAAATACCTGTAGGAATAGAAAAAGGCAGACATATCAGGTGCAGGTATAGTGCCATACTTTTAGTTCAGTTTTTTTTTTTAAATCAGCCAGATTTTAATTTCATTTCTTCTGAACCAGTAATGTGCAGCATACTGGAAGTAACATAATATCCAACTATCACACAGATTTCTGCAGCAGCCAATATTGCACTCGTGTTTATGGGTAAAATTGACAGTTGTCATATATAGGTGGAATTAGGCCATAGAGGCTTTTTTTTTTTTACTTTTTTCTTGAAGTACTTCAGAACTTAGTTTGGAGCAATCCCACTTCTCCAGTAGTTGTGGGTGGTGGCAGAGCACAGGAGATCACAGAGAAGCAGTGACACACTGTGCATCCTTCATGTCTGTCAACTACTCCTGAGTAGCTGTTCTTAAAAACAAACCAAAACAAATAAGCTTCAGAGATCAGGAGTAGTGTTGACTTGTGTATGTGCAAGTCCCTTGCTTCCTGTCTTCATCTTTTTGTGGATGAGAGGAACAGCCTCCCTCTTTCTCCATTTATTTCTCCTATCTTGTAAATAATGTCTAAAGGGGACGATTCCTCTGTGGAAACACAGGTATCAGGAAGAGATAATGCCCTCATGAGCTCCTGTGGACAGAATTGCATTAAGAGAATCTCTTACACCTAACTACTCTGGTGTGGTGTGACGGATAGACAGAAAGTTTTCTAAAGTTTGAAGTTTGCTCAGTTTCATGGTAGAAGGAGATGTGCTCCAGAGTTTCAGCTGGGCACCTCCACGGGCATGAAGGGCATATGGGATCTCTTCTCTCGCCAAGAAAGGAGCAAAGGTTAGAAGCAAGCACCAGACATGACTCATATTTTTGTAGATGAAGCGGAGAGGAATAACCAAAAAATCTTGATGGAGCTTGTATTACAACACAGGCTCCTAAAAGTAGTTGCTAATCAGAGCTAATCTGTTTAAGGAAGTAAAATAGTGAAAATACCCTTGGCTTGTGGATGGAAAATGCCTGTTACCACAGATGTAACTCTCTTTTTTAATTTAGCAATTCACACTCTTTCACCCCCACCCCTCACCCCCAACAAAATCTGTGGATCAAAGGAGCAGAAAGTTGTGGCTCATTCTCACTGCTGCTGAGGCTTTGATAGAGTGAGTGAGCTGTCAGGATGTTCCAGTGCACAACCACATCAAAAAGCTGTGAGGATATTAACAGATCTTTTCTATCTAGGTTTCTAGGTAAGTATTTTCCAGGGTTTATCTACAATGGTACTGGGCACCAGCCTGCTTTGACCTGTTCCTTCCTTCATCTCCTAAGAAATTCTTCAGAAAGTATCTTGGCTGCTGAGTAAAGGGGAGTTTGTGTAATTTCTTAAAAGGGAATGATGATATTGCTCCCACATAAATGCATCACTGTGGTAAGGAGGTGCAGTGGGGTTCAGGTATTCATTAACTTATGAAAAAAAGTTATTGTTGGAATGAAACAGACTCGGTAGGGGTATGTTTGTTTGTTTGTTTGTTTGTGGGGTTTTTTTGCTGTTTTTGTGTCTCCTCCTCTCACCTCCACATCCCCCATCACCCCAAAGACATAAGTTCATCTGGAGTAAAAGGTGCCTGTGTCTTGGTGAAAGGTTAGTGCTTCTGGAACCAAGTATCAACACAATTTTATGTGTAGGCAGTACCTGTGATTACTATTTCAGATGGCTGAGAAGTAATTGTTGCTATCTCTGGCTCTCTATACTGAAGTTAATCTATAGGAATCTAAACAGACTTGAAGGTGCAAGACACTATCTGAGACACACCAGTCAATTTAACAAAATTACAGGGGTGATTACTTGTGTTGTAATGAGTAACAGGCTTTGTAAATGGATTATGTGTGTAATTCTAGCTCTGACTCTTGAGATTTAATGCTTGTGTGCTTCCTTGCCAACCTCCCCTCAAAATTCCTTATTGATATATGTTGGTAGCAAATTGTAGGTTGGCATACATAAATTACACCTAGAAAATTTCTGCAACCCTCACAGTCTTTGGGATAGCAAAACCAAGGCCACTAGTTTCCAGTTCATCTATCTAAATTATAGAAGACTGAGCTGCCTACCAGGTGTCTGAGAATGAGACACCTTAGTGAGCAGGGTGTAATGTAGCATCATCCTTAGGTATGGAGTTACCAAGAAGCTCTTGAAGGTTTTACCAGCAGTGTTAGTGTCTTAGTGCCAGACATCCCTTTTCCCATCAGTAACCTGGGACTTCTGCCTTCCAGTACTTGCAAGGATCAATGTTTCCCTCGTTGTTGTCTTTGACGTTATCAGCAGACATACAGGGCATGGTTTAAGTTCTTCACTCTGACTAGAATTACCCTTCCAACTGAGAACTGGCATAGGAGAGATTTAATAAACCATTGCAAATAGCCCCATCCTTCAGTTTTGTTCATTCTCTGTTACAGACTCAATGTAAACCAGATGAACAAGGTACCTCGTGGTTTTGGCATTTTGCTGGAAGAGTTGACTGTGTAGGGGTTTTTATTGTAGTCTGGATTTCCTGCTGTTTAAAAATATGTGATATGAAGGCAGGGAGCTTAGAAAATATTTTATAGATACTTATAAGAGGGAACATTGTTCTTGAGAGTGTCTCTAGCCTGCTCTCCCAAACAGTTCTCTAAATCAAGAAAACAAAATGTTCAGTTAAACCTTGATATGGCCCAATTAATTGAATTTCAGTTTGTTGATGGTTCTTTCCCAAATGATGTGTTGTTTCCTTTGTCTCTGTTAAAAAATGTGAAGGTCAAGATGCTGTATTTTTAGGATGTTGAGAGAAATACATCTGGCTCCACATTATTCAAATAGGATGAAATGCACTGTGGAGTATTAACAGCATATTCCTTGTATTTTGGCAAGCAGCATGTGGTAAAGTTTGCATTCAGATGTTTCTCAAGATCTGATGAGTTCCACTCTGTGCCATGTGTGATGGAACTAGATTATCCAGTCAAAATTGTAGAAGTTCTCTGAAATCTTTGAGGCCTGAGAGTGAACCTCCTTACCAAGCAGATTTTAATCCACCACAGCCTTTAGTTACTGCATTACCAACACGCTGCATTCATGATGTGTGGGAGTTTATGCTGGTTCTGTGGCATAGTGGTCTCATTTGAAGATGATTGCAAAACTCATAGAATTTAATGGTAATAGGGGGACTGTTTAAAAAGACTGTATAAGCCCTTCCTCTGGTGTTGGTCCATGATCCTCGTAGTTCTCCATTATCCAAAATCTCCATCGTAAAGTTATGCAAAACACAGCTTTGCCCAGTCCTTTCAGAAATCATCTATATATTGTGTGTGGATTTGTTTAATCACTTTTTTAGCTGACTGACACTATTGATATCCACAATCTCCTGCGGCAGCAAATCACAGGAGCTCACTACCTTCTGTGTGAGGTGTAATCTTTCAGCTTTTTAAAGCTAGTTTCCAGACAGTTTCCTTGAGTGCTATCTAGTTTCTGCAGTATGGGATTAGGTGAACAATGGTTTGGCAGTCAGCATGGCCACCAGCTGACTAATTATGTAATGATATTGACATTGAACTGTATAATATCCTCCAGTTTTTCCCTTTGCAAGTTGAAGAGTCCTAGTCTCATGCAATAGCCATTTTTTGGGTAATTACACTGTCCCCTTCATCATGTAAGTTACCCTTCTTTGTACTTTCTTTAATTTCACTCTGTCCTTCTTGAGATGCAGAGACCCAAGCCACACATCATTTTCAGAATACAGACTGACTGCTTCTTATGTAGTGGTAAAATGTTCCTTTCTGTCTTGTTCTTGTTACCCTGACTGATGATGCCCAATATGTTTTTTTTCTTCTCTCTGAGGAGAAGTTGCTGAGTTGGAACCTGAGAGCTGTCAAAGATCACCCCAAGATCTCTTTTCTCAGTTTTAACTGCCTTTTCCAAACTTCACATCCTGTAGGCACAAGATAAGCTCTTTTTCTTTAGGGGTATTTCCTTGCCTTCCTTGACACCAAATCTGACCTGCCATCTTTCTGCCTGCTCAGGCCTCCTGAGCATGTGGATCAGAGTCTGTAAAAGTGAGAAACTGCCGATGAACTGCCGATGTAGATAAAGGATCTGCAAAATATTAGTTCTGAGTGTTGACAAACATGCCAGTGGAGTCTGTGCATCAGCTGTGCGTGAGAAGGGCTGATGGTTGGGTGCCACACCTGGGTTTGTCACAGAGGTCAAGCATAATTAACCCTGTCCAGTAGATAGGGAGAGCTGGGATCCAGAGCCAAGAAGTACAAGAGGTCCCAAGCCACATTCAGCTGCCAGCCCTGATTAACTGGCTTCATAATGTACCTTCTGGAAATTAAAATTATTTTTTAAATAATTGACCTAAATGCACTTGCAGTAAATCTGCAAATCTTCCTGCTTCTTAAGCTGGGGCTGTTATGGCTGCACCATTAATTTCAGAGCTAGCAGTAAACTAATGAGGTGAATTACCCAGCTGGTCTCATGTGACTGCAGGGACCACCCTGACACAGCAGCCAGCTTTCCTACTTTCCCTAGTGTCTGTGCAATAGTAGAGCTGAAAGTCTAGCTCCGGTATCTCCGCATTGCACACACTCTGCAGTGTGATGCTGCGTGTATTAATGAGTCCTCAGAAAGCTGGTTGTGAATGGGATAAATCAAACAAAACCTGGCTATTGAAAATATGTTAGAAAACATTTACTGTTTAAAGAAAAATGTTTGCTTGATATCGTGGACCAGTGTGGGGGGATTTTGGAGATGTACGTGCTGTCTCTATGCATTCTAATGCCAGGTGCTACAATGTGCTAGTATGAGATTTACTTTAAATTGTGTCTTAATAAATAGCTGGTGATTAGGCAAGACTTGTGATATGTAAAGAGGAATCAAGCTTTTGTTTGCAGTTGCTGTAAGGCTGAGAATCACAGGCTTGGCTGTGGTTAGAGGAATATACAGACATCAGACTCAGATTTGCATTGTCAAAACCTAAAACCAGAATCACAGGACATAAAGAGCTCATTTCTTTAAAGGTGTGTTGAAATCCCTTTCTGAAGTTGCCAACTGCCTTTCTAAATGAAGTTTTAGTGGGCAGCCTAGGAGCCACAGGGCAGTGAGTCTGACTCCCAGCAGCAGCAAGCTGTTCGAGCTGACAGTAAGGCATGTGAACACTGGGCAGGTAGATACCAACACAGCCTGTGGGAAGCAGCACAGCTATTTTAAAGGGTAACCCTACCAGCGTAGCCTCCTGGGTCCTGCTGCAACCTCCTGGTGGTGGTGTCACCAAGTGTGTCGATAAGTAGGGCCCAGAAGGGGGTTGTACGTGGATTTTCAAACAGCATTAGGCAAGGGTTCACACCAGAGGTTAGTAAAAACAAAGTTGCTGTGGGACTGGAGCAAAGACTTGGTAATCTTCTTTTTTTAGACAGAAAACTATTTAGAGGATGAGATGCTCTCCATTCAAATTTCAGATGTTTAGAAAATGAAGTAGACTCTAGTCCAAGGCCACAATGAGAATTCAGATTTTAGTTTCCCGGTGAGATGAAATGCTTAATGAATGTTTTGTGGGACAGGCTTTTGGGTGAACAACTCTTGTGGTGTGTGTTTTGTTAATAATTCATATTTTCAACTGTTAATGGTTTGTCCCCGTGTTCCCCCACACTTTCCCAGATTGGTTTATTCCTAAGTGGTACCTTCCCTTTGTTATAGAATGTTCTATGTCAATCCCCAGAATGCCAACCCCAGTTATTACCCTATATGGTATTTCCACACCTTTTATTCCAGTAGCTTCCCTATCTATCGTTATCATCCTGCCCCTTATTCCAGCACCTTCCCTGACAATTCATGTTTTGTCCAATAATCTATGTTTCCAACCCCTTGGGCATGTCAGGGTGTCACCCAAACCTCGATGCTCCATTGGGGCTTGTGACCCCCCCTCTCCTCCCACCTTCCCCGGTTGGTTTTGGCACATTATTGGCATTCCCTTCTCTCCACCCCAGTTAATCCCTCACTGGTTGCTCATTGTCATATAAAACCCCCTGCAGAGCAGTGCTTGGGGGTCTTCTGTCACTGTCCCCTCTCGGAATAAAGCCCACTCTGAGAGCTGCACACAGGAGGCTCCTCTCTCATCCTAGCTCTGCTCCTTGGAGCACAGCCCTTGGATAATGCCTGAGCTGCGTTACAGATGAACCCTGGGCTGTGCTGCTTCCTGGGGGCAGCTCCTCCTGACCACTGGGTCTGGAGCTGGCCAGGGCTGACAAAATCGGACACAGCGTGTCAACCAACCACTGTGTGCAATGTCATCAGTGGTGAGTCTGTGGCCTGCTCCTTCCAGGACTTTTAGGGCATATGTAGTCAGAAGGAAATTGATGGCCCATAGACATGCAGAAGCCAAGCACATAAAACAAATTAGTTTAGGCTGCTGGCACCTCACAGCTGATGCTGATCATGCCACCCAGCCCTTCTGTGAAACAGAGGGATGAAACACTGTGACTGACCTATCAGTTAAAAAGATGTAAGGAGAACACAATTTCCTTTCTTTAATTTCTCCTTCCACTATATCCTAAAAGAGACCCCTTCCTGGCCATTATTCAGACTCTCATTCCTCCAAATAGCATTCCTTCAAATATTTCTGAAGTAGGAAAAGGTGTGTATAAAACTTCAGCCCTGAGGAAAGATGTAACATGCAAGTGGAAATTACTTTTTGCATTGGAAATGTTTGGTCAGCCTTAATAGTATTCACTGATCCCACGAAACAAAGCAGGGAGAAAGAGCAAAGCTGAGTGAATCCAACGCAAGTTTTGCCTGTAGGGATTTTTTTTCCTCTTTTATTCAGAGTTGAATTTGATCCATTTTCTTTTATTTGCTGTAGAATAACAATGATCCTCTGCTCCCCCAACAGTAAACATTGCAGCCTGTGAACATCAGGGTTCAGCAAGCAAACTTTGAAAAATCCCTTTGCAGGGTAAATGTCAGGCTGTTGTTCAATTAATTATTTTTAAAAGTGAATTCACATGCAGCGGTGACCTTTAGCTGTGCTCCACACACACCGCTGCTTTTTATGATCTCATTTGGTGTTTCATGTCCTGGGCTAATACGAGGGGCTGGTGGTCTGCATAGCAGCAGAGGAGATGCCTGCAGTGCTGAGGTGGGGGGAGAGATGCTTCCTTCCCCCTGCTGGCTTGGGGGATGGGGATCAGTGACAGCCCCAAACTTCAGAGGGGAATCTACTCTCCCTTGCCAGACATGCTAGGGCCACCTTGGTCAGAGTCCCCTGGGCTTGGGGAGGGGGTGAAATGACTGATCCCACCTGGTATCTTGCCCCCTTCTCACTGGTGGTATCTTCTGTCACCAACAAATTATTCACATCTGGGGCTTGTACGCTGAAAGAGAGAAAAAACTGATGGGGCTTGGAGTCCTGTAAATGAGACTGGGCTGTCTTGACCTCTCCGTCTGCCACAGTTTGTTGTCTCACCTGGTGTCACATCAACATTCAAAGGAGAAAATAACAATTCCTCTTTGCAGGTGGACTGAGAATGGCTTTCTTGACAGGAGGTGTACACGTGCATCCCAAGGGAGCAAGTAGCCAGCTGGGAGTGAGTGCTTTGGTTTTGCAAGCTTTCTCTCAAAGGTCTGGATTTGCCAGTTCTGGAAAAATGTACCCAGAAGCAATAAGAACATTCACCTGAAAAAAATCTGCTTGAATGAAATTAACGGGAAACACCAGTGAAGGGGTCTTAAGTAATTCCAGAGAGGTTTAGGGCTTTTACTGGCTCTGCAAGAAAATAATCAATCATCCTCACCTTGCACTACAGCTGCTCTCCTGAACTCAGAAGCTTAAAGAAAATCATACCTCACTGGAAGCAGAGAAATAATTTCTTTTTTTTAACTCCTGAAGTTACTTCAGCAGACAATAATGTTAAAAACATTTTGATATCCTCTCACAGGTACATGGAAGACCACCAGCCATTGTGAGAAAGAGAGAGAATGATGGCAGAAACTTGGACTGCCCTGTTACACAGGTGGGGAGATGCTGGAGCTCCAAGCTGCTGCCATGCCCCAGCTGGAGACCCAGTAGACTTGTGTTTATTTTAGTCCATTGGAGTTTCACACAACTGACCCTCTTACTTGGCTGTTTGAATTTCCCAGATTCTACCAGCTTCCTGTTTTTGTTGTCTTTTGCTATGAGGCAGAGACTTTTTTTGTCTAGGTACCACACTTCAGCAAATAGTGTTTAATGCTATGGAAACCCTCCATCTTTTGTTTTCTGAGGCATTATTATGTTTTCTAAGACAAGTTAAATGTGAGGTTCTATATCAAACAATTTCTGTTTAATTTCTGTTTGTCTTCCCCTCTTTGCTCTCTATCATTCTCATGTTCTATATTGTTTATATTATGGACACAGATCCTAGTACTTACTGTGCAAGCAAAAAACAGAGGAATCACATCCAGATGCATATATGCCCTTTGATCATATTTAACCCTAGTGCTCAGCTGTTCCTTGCTTGTGGCATGTATATTCTGATATTCCTATATCCCCTTAAAGAACACCAACAAAAATAGTGTAAATACTCAAAAATGTAATTGCCCTATTATTTCCATTTGCACTGAAGAGAAAAAGGAAAACAAAATGCTGTTAAAAAAAACAACACTTACAGAAGGAGAAGAGTTGGAAAAGGTCTTCCTGTTGTTGATGAGGTAGACACTGTATATATGCATAAGTGTATTCCAGATACAGTAACTATTCATAATTTTTGAAGGATCCTCAGTATGGAATCGTTCAGTGTTCACTTATAATTTATTCTCTTTCAAGACTGAGGTAATTAAATTCAGATTTGCTGTTGTGTTTAATGACATGCTAAAAAGGCAATTTTTTCATTTATATTAGACTTGTGTGTGATCCTCACACAGGAGGGTTTGCCCTCCTGTGGAGAGGAGACCTGTATGTATTAGTGGCATGATCATAATTTTGGCTCCCAAGTTAGGTTCTCTTCAGTAAAACCACTGCTGGTTTTCTGGCAGGTGAATATCACGGAGGTACCAGAGGGCAGCTGGGGGTGAGTGGGAGCTAAGGGTGTCAAAGCTGATGTCTGTGAGAAAACTTCCACCTCATGTGCACAGTCCTTTCTGACTTACTGAGCCTGATGACAGCATTCCCTCCTCCACTGCTTTTGTGGTCATGCAACATCATCAAGGGGTCAAAGTAACTGTTTTACCAGCTGTTAAGGATGATAGTGGAAAAGGTTAGTGACCAACACTTCCTTTGAATATTTTTTAATAGAAGAGCAGAGACGATCCTTGCAGTAAGAGATACTTAGTATGCAGAGCATCAGTGTCTGGGTCCATTTCCTTTCATTAGCCTTCCTGGAAGCAATTTCTGTGACTAATGTGACCCTTTTATACAGAGTGGGGTCATGCAGTTTGTACCCCCTGGCAGCACCTGGTTTCTGAAGCAGTGCCACAGCAGCTGCTGCCAGCAGGATGAAGGGGGGCTGAGGTGGCAAGGCTGAAGGAATTGGGGCTCATCGCCCCAGGGGTCTGGCAAGAGGGGGAAAAAAATATTCATAGATAACAACAACAAGCTGACTAGCTTAGGGAAAACATTCAGTTTATATCCATCTTTGTGAAACAGGGCCCATTTTCTAGAAGGTGGTACTAAGAGGAAGCCAAAACATCTCTGCTTCAAAGGCAAGATTTGGTTCCCCCCATGCCATCCCTGCAAACATGTTCCTCTGGGTGTCTGGCTGATGAAGTGTGGTAGCAAGAAAAAGCAAACTCTTACTGTTTGCCACAATTTTAAAGATCAATACAATACCTTGATTTTCTGTGCTCTCAACGTGACATTCAGAACCTACATTGCCCTCAGAAGAGTGTGCAGACCCTGAGCTAGAGCTCCAATGCATCTTTTCCTGGTGTTTTTGTAGAGCCTCAAACACACAGTACAGTGTATCCTCAACCTGAATTGGACTGGTCCTTGATCTTCCTTCAGAAATGTCATTAGAGAATTCATTCAAATGCATTTTAAATGACCATTCTCCCTTTTTTGCCTGTTGAAGCTATCAGAAAAGCATGTCTCTGCTATTGATACATAGGCTAGAAAGGCCAAGATCTCGTCTCAGGGTTACTCCTCTTGGGTAATACAGGTACAGTGCTGAAGTGCTGCCCTTCACAGAAGTTTTTCAGTCAGTGTGAAGAATTCCACTGTTCTTCAGGTCAGAACACATTTTAAAATTAAAATTCAGCCTCATTAGTTGATCTCTGGAGCTGTTCTTGTGCACAAAGCCTAACTACTGATGTGTATATGGAAAAAGAGAGCCTCTGGACACATTAAAGTTGGTTGTATAGCAAAAACTGAATGACAAACACAGTGATTTCCTTGTCCTGTGATGTTTTTCTTGAAAACCATCTTCAACATAGAAGGTCTGAGAATGCCCACTCAGTCTGGAGCAGGGAGGGATATAAGTATAGGTTAACCATGCACACTTGGAGAAGACAAACAAGAAGCCAGACATGACATCATGATAAACTGAATGTAACAAGGGTTTCCAGTGGTATTAATATTAGATGATAATGTTGGAGTGCAGCTGGTAATTAGACAGGACAGCTGCCAAGGCCAGTCATTAGCAATGTTGATCTACTCACTTGAAAACCAGAGAAAAGGTATTGCAGATGTTTCTCTGTCACTTTTGTTTTGGCTGTAATGGACACGATAGCTCATTGCAGGTAAAAAGTTCACCTTCCTGCATAACAGTCTTGGATTGTTTGAGTTGCCACAGGATGTTCTTATTTCTTACTTGTTGTGTTTGGCCCAGAACTGTAAATCACAAACACCAGGCTGTGTAATTCTGACTTTTATTACGCTAATGTATTTTAAGAGCAGGAAATCTATAGACTCTTGGCTCAGTGCAGCAGAAGCAGAGCATGGTGGGTACTCTGTGGTCAGGAATGTTCTCAGAAATATGCCTCTTGCTGAAAAGGTGACCTCAAGACAATCTTTGCATGGCTTCTGGGCTGAGGAAGGAAGGACATGTTAACGTCTCAACACAGGTTTGAGATGGGAATGGGTTCTAGGTGGAGGATGAATTTGTTCCCTAAGCAGAAGGAGGGAGTAAGGCAAGGGAGAAAAAAAAGGATGTTAACTTCCAGCCTGTGGATGCAGGATTCTCTTTGCACAGGGTCATTGCAATACTCTTCACTGCATAACACCAACAGCTTAGCTGAGACACCAGTGGAAGGCTCCTGATTCCCCATCCTGGTGCCTTTTCTACTGAGCCCCTGCAGCAGCTTAGGCTCTACCTGCAACCTCTTCAGAAAAAAAAAAATCCCTGAAGTGCACTGGTAGCTGCACTGAAGTGTTTCCTTAGTCTCTCTCTAGGCATTAAGCCATTTTAAATGAACCTCATGTGTTTTGGAGAGCTCCCTTCCAGACCCACTGAGTGTCCATTATGTCACAGCATGCAAAACTGATCTGCATGTTGACAGAGACTGGAAAAGGTGATCTGTTTTGAGACATCTTGGGGGCTTGGAATGAGTGGCAGGAGGGGGATCAGGCCTTGCTCTGGTGAGGTGGTGCCCTGCCCCAGCCCCCCAGCCCCACGGTGTCTGTCANTGTGTTTTGGAGAGCTCCCTTCCAGACCCACTGAGTGTCCATTATGTCACAGCATGCAAAACTGATCTGCATGTTGACAGAGACTGGAAAAGGTGATCTGTTTCGAGACATCTTGGGGGCTTGGAATGAGTGGCAGGAGGGGGATCAGGCCTTGCTCTGGTGAGGTGGTGCCCTGCCCCAGCCCCACGGTGTCTGTCAATCATGGCATACTGGAGGCAGACCCAGTGTCACCTACTCTTGTCCCCAACAGGCTGAGAGACAAGAAATCCTTCCTGGGAAGAAGGCCCAGGGTGGGCCAAGGCTTTAAGAAGCCTGACCACAAGGCAAGCACATTGTCCTTTAACCCTACCTTCGTCTTGGAGTTTTACATTGCTGCAACCCAGGAGGGTCTGGTTTTTTATATCTTTTCTGTTTTTCTGTTTTTCTCCCTTTCTTCTTTTAACTCTCTTCTCATGGAACACAGCATTAAATGGATTTAAAGGTTTTCTGTGTTCAATGGGCTAAATCTATGCTGTGATAAATTATGTTATGTTGTATTTACACTTTTGCCAATGTTCATAAATTTTCTATCATCTGCCATATAGTTTACCATAAAAAAAAAATTTGTTCTTTTACCGCTTGAGAATATTTGGTTGGAAATTTCTCCTTTGTGCGTACCCAGAGCAAAATAACCTTGTTTAGTCCTAGATTTGAATCATCAGCATGTAATACATGTGCAGCAGAAAAATCCCCCAGACTTGTGGCTGTCTGCCACGAGAATCCATGTTGTATGTGCAGGTGAACTCACTAATGATCATGAACCTCTCCCTGAGCATGTTATTTTCCAGTCTGCTTTTGCACAGCTATTTTAATATGGGGAGGGGGAAATCAGAGAGACCAGATCGCTAGGCACTTGGTCTGCAGGGCCAGGACTGCTCTATCCATTTAGAATGGTCTCTGGGTCAGACTTTATACTACTGTGCCTGCAGAAAGATTCTTCCCCATGCGAACAGTCTAACCTGAGAGAGCTCTGTCAGTGGCGTTCAATGGGCTCTGTTGTATCTGTGAAGTCATCGGTGAATACAAACATTTGCAGGGGAGAGGCTCAACAAGCATCCATCTATTCAAAGGCTTAAAAAGTGGACTGCTCCATTATTTTATTGCTTCTGAATATCCAACCCTGAATGTACTGCTTTCCTTCAACTGTGAAAGTGTGCTGGAGAGTCTTGAACATAAGAGTCAGCTCTTGATCCTTCTCATCTGTGAGTTCCCTGCCTGCTCAGGAATGCCTCAGGTAAGTAGTGCTGAGCTGCTGGGGCAATTATATCACTGGGATACCTTTTAACCTTTCTTTTAGCTATCATACACTGGGAGAATTACACTAAGCCAGGTCATAATAGAAATGTTGTGAAATGGAAGTCGAGATAAGAGAGACGTGCTTCAGTAAAAGTGAAAGTGGAGATGAAGTGATGCGACGGGGAGATTTGAACCGCATCTCCAGGTTCAGCCTCTGAAGAGGAGAGGTAGTGGAAGCTAATGCAGTGAAATGAGCTGTAACAAAGCCACACCAGGAGTTATTCAGCTGTTCACAAGAATTTTAGAAGAACTGTAATTGGGAAATGATGTGAATATCAAACAAAATGTCACTTGACTGGAAGCTTTGAAAAGAGGGGGAATTAAAAGAAAACGAAGAAGAAAAACCTTCATTACATGTCACCCTCTTAGACACACTCTTTCAGAATTCCCTGCTCTCCACTCAGACCTTTTGGCAAGCAATTGTGTAGCACTGTGTATTTCCATGTGGGGTGCTTCTCCTTGAAAGAAATTAAAATGATGGGAAAGCTGGCATGTCATGTTAAATAACATCATATGTTTTTCTATTGGGGAGGGAAAAAAAGGGAAGAAGTACTATGCTGAGTTCCAAGAAAATAACTTCTGAGGAAATGAGTGCAGCTACCAGCTCGAATCCTGTCCGTGGAAAATAGCAGCCATGCCAGTGCAGGGAAATGTGCTCTGTATCCTGGCAGGGTTCAGAAGTAGGCTTGAATTTCTTCTGCATGCTCTTTGCTGGTGACTTGCAGACAAGACTGTCGACATCTCTGATCTCTCCCAGCTGCCTATAATGATTTTTATTTTCCACTCTAATTTTAGAGATTTTTTTCTAAAATTTGAAATGTGTGTAAAAATATCAGGATTGTTGACCACCATTTCCGCTCTTGTTAACTAATATTCACTTTTTCCTTCTAAATTCCCTGTATGGCATTCTTTTCTGAGAATAAGTCATCTTGAAAGCATTTTGGCCCTTTCTTCTTCCTCATAATTATCTTTCACAGGCAGAGAGCACCGCTGAGTTGGGTCCTCTGAGCCCCTTGATGTTCTCCTCAGCGCTCACAGAAGAATTGTCTTTTGGGCAACCTGCAGCTCCTCTCTCTTTAATTTATTTTAAGTTTTTGTCTGGAAAGGCCAAGAAATCACCTGCTGCCTGTCGAAATATAAGCACCCTGTGGGCCATTGAGCCCACTGCATGCCTGGAGAGGGGAGGAGGACTAGGACAAGATTTTCTTGGAGGTTTACCCAAGTGAGAAAAATCCTCTTGTCTCCTAAAAGGAGAAGATGACAGTGCTATGGAGAAATTACCCATCAAGAAGACAAGAAGAGCACTCTGATTTTGATTAGACAGAATTTCTCAGTGGCCTCACGGTGCTCCTTCTCATCTCAGATCTTCTTCATCCAGGAGCTTTAAAAAGAGGTTAATATGGATTTTGCATGCTTTACTTGCTGGGGCTATATGGAGAAAAAGAGGTGATACAGGACACTGCAGTAAGACCGTTGTCTGATAATAGATACAGTATAATATTATGTACATAATGCTGTATACATGAAATGCATTAGTAATAGATACTACATTTTAGTAATGTTCTTATGCATCTGTCATGATTTGATAGGAAACCCTTCAGGAAAATATTCTTAAGGGTCTGATGAAACAGATATGCTGATTTCTATCCGTAAATTGTGGTGATTTTGATGTGGTGATTTTGTTTTTTAAAATAATTCTTCATGTACAGTAAGCATAAGAAAAATCCTGCCTTTGAGCATCAGTGGAAAACAATAAAATTCTAATCCCTGTTGCATTTTTTCCTCACCTTTATGTCTTCACTACAGAGCTGGGAGACAGTTACCAGCTCCAAAAGGAGGAAAAAAGTAAATTCACTCTTTTGTTGTGAATATTGGAAAATGAAGTCTGATGGTAAGATTTTAGGTTTCTGGTCAGTATCTTCTTATTCTGTCTTTGAATGTATATTTGGTTTTTTTGAAGTTTGGTTGGGTTTTTTGGATGCTTTTTTGTCTGGTGCTGTTTCTAGTCGTCAGCGAACCATCATTTCTAAAGGCACATCCTCCCCCTTCCCCTTTCCCTCATCAGGCTGTGCTGGGGAAGAGTTGCAATAAAATACAGGTGCAAGCACAGGTCCACGGGCAGGGCAGTGTCTATACAGCCTTGGGGTGAGGCTGGTAGAGAGCTCTTGGTTGAGCCCGAGCAGTAGTTACCAGTTGTCGGGTCAGAGGGTGGCTGGGCAGGGGTCTCTGTGCCCCACCACGCGCCCCTCAAGCACAGAGGGAGGGTGGAGAGGTGACAGGAGGTCATTTGGGCTGTCATCACTGTGGGCACTTTACTCCCAAAGAGAGAAGCCCAGTCAAACAGTACTAAAGAACCAATTCTGGTTTAAAAGGCCCAGAGCTATAGTTTATTTGGATTATTTGTTTATTATCTGCTATTGCAAAAAGAAAGCATTAGGGAAGCTCAGCACTAAAAGCCAGCCTCATACAACCTCTTAGCAGAAGGTTTTGGTATTTGCATGTTTCTCCCTGCTTTCTTTCCCATTCAGAAGGATACATGAAGCAATGAAGATGATTTGTGGACTATTCTTATTCCTGCTGGAGAGAATAAGTGTTGTTTTCAAGTCTGAGCAGGAGCAGGTCTTGTATCTCCCTCAGCTGTACAGCTCTCAATTGTTTCTCTCCCCTCACTTAAGGATCTCACAGAGGCACACCTCAGGTGTACTTGTGCTTTTATCTTTGGTCTCTGTTATTAACGGGTCTAATGGCTAACATTCTTTTGGATGAGACCTTATTAATCAAAGACTGCCTGCTCTAGTAAAGGTCTAATGGTATTTTAAAGCTCCTCTTCCAAGGGCAGAGCTTTGCCTGTGAATCATTAACCAAAGATTCTTCCGAGACTCTCTAGTGTGCTGTCAAACCCTGCCCCTTCCCCTTGCAGGGATGGCTGCTTTTCAGTGTATCTGAGATGCAAAATCAAACTAAAATATGAGGTCTGTGTTTAAGTTAAATAGCACTGCTGCTGCTATTCTGAATTTGGTAGCGTTCCCTGAAATAATTTCCTGGGAAAGGGTTTGGCAGACTTTACTTTCCGACTCATACAAATATGAGCTGTTCTTGCTGCTTTGGAGTGACTGAATGGAGGAGGTTTGCTCACCGTGGTGTGCTTTTGATTTCCTTTTTTACTTTATTCCTGCATTTTTTCCCCCATTTTAAAAAACATTATAAAACAGTCTTAATTCACTTGAAAGCACTGTGGGTTTTTTTTCTCTGTTATGCTATACAAAGTTATACCATCAAATATTACCCTTCTGTGGGACTCTTTTCTAGCTGGCTGCACGGCAATGCAATTGTGGGCTTGGCAAATACCAGCAAGTAACTCTTGATGTCACCACAATGTTCTGAAAAGCTTGTATCAGGATAAAGTGGTTTTCAGCTATGTTTAACTGCAATGCAAAGTGAAAAAGAAATATTGGAGTATCAGTTCCTGATGGTTTTATTCTTTTGCATCATATGTGCTGGGGGCAGAAACTGTTCAGTTTTCAGTGCTACTGTAATGGCTCCCTCTAGTAATGCAATGGACGTTATTGCAAATTGAATGGCAGCACTTGTACTTGTCAATTGAAGCTCCACACAGCCCTGGTAGCAAATTCAGCTGCTTCACATTCTTGTTGAAAAGCCTCACGTGGTGGTGGTGGGAGCTCAAGTCAGCAGATTTCACCTGCAGAGGAGGGCAAGAAGCCATTTTTGGGGGAAAGTAGGGGAGGTGGTCTGGGCCCTGGGGGTGGTGGGGAGCAGCAAGGGGCTGATGGTGAATGCAGCAGGTTGCCTTTTGTCATCTGTGTGGCTTCACTCAGCCAGTATCTTGTAGAAGGAGACCTGAAAATAAGGGCAGATCTTTCAGCAGCTTTTTTTTTCTATCTTCTGCCATGGGGCACTTAGGAGAGCAATGGGCTCGTAGTTATCTTATGGTGACTCCTCCTGCCCCCTGCTCTGTCTGGCAACCCAAAAAGCTGCCACTTCCCAGACCGGTGCAGCTGGACACCACTCAGCATTTCACCAGGCATCTTGCTGCAGGAGACAAAGACCTGCCTTTGAATGCCCAGAGAAGGACACTGAAAATAGCTGGAAGCATCCCAGGACAAACAGATGAAGTGAATGTGCAGACATGGGGGTAATATTATAAGAGGATTGATGGTATTTATCCAAGGTATGAAAAGCACTATTATTCCCAAACAAAGAGGTAACCTGAGGAAGCTGCAGCTGTCAGGGAGGAGCAAATCAAATGGGTTCTCCTCTTCTTTATGCCATGACAAAAATGTGCCAGGGGCTTTGTGAGCAAATAGAAGGTAGGGCCCTGAGGCAAACAGCTAACAGTTTAAGGCTAGACCAAACAGTGCGTGTTTGCAGGTAGCAGTCTGCAGGTTAGGGAAAGGGGAGAGGAGATTAGAGAGGAGATAATCTACGCTCCCTCAGGGATAGCACACGGGCTAGCCAGATCAGATGGTTCAGCTATCACAATAAATCCGTTTGCTGTCTGTCTGGATTACTGTGTGCGTTTTTGGGATGGGTACTGCTTTTGCTTCTGGAGCAGTCTGACCCTTGGACACCCCTGCTTTACAATGTGCTTGGAGATGGGGCAGCTCTGTGTGCTTCTCTCAGCTTCCTGATGAGAAAATACTGTAGACTCTGACCCTGAGGGAGCCTGGAGCTGTGCAGAAAATGTAAAGCTCTGAGTCTCTGATCCAGAAATTTTCCTGTCATCCTTTTTTTGGAATAATATTTGCACATTTAAAAATTATTTTTGACTGCAGTATTTGATCTTGTAGCTGAAACCAATCTTGGGGTGTTTTTTGCTAGGCTCTCAAGTAACCCTTGGAGCTGGGTCATTCAGGCAGCTCACAGGTAGAACAATGTTGCTTGTGTTCAGCTAACCTGGTGTAATGATACAAGCTCTAACCTGTAATGCAATGCGTTATCCTGCAGACGAGAGATTTTTATGCTAGTGCAGTTTAAATCAATAAACTTGGTAAGTTAGGCTGGTACAGATATTTTTAATTGCACTCCCTACAGACAGCCTCACAGTTCCAATGTCTAATCAGAACTGCAAACTATTCAGAGGAGTTTTCTCTGCAAATAGGGTTATGAGTAATCAATAGCTCAGTGTATGTGTGTGTGCACAAATACTCATTTAGTAATTCTGGCCTGTGAACGCATTCATTAACCTGACTGCCTGATGTCGCCCCAGCCTCCCTCCCCTCTTCACAGACAGGAAAAAGGAATGCATTCATTGATTACACTGCTTTAATTTATCTGCCTAGTTCTAATCTCTGCACAAGATAAGACTGCTGAGAATTGTCAAATTGCATGCTTTGGAGAATTGAAAAGGCCATTTCCTCTCTGTTTCCTATGTTATATGATAATGCAAGTTCCATGGTGGCATTTTTGCTCTCCATGCAAAACATTGGTTAATGGATACAGCTTTTAGTGTCACTGTTTTATGCTAGTATGTCCCATTATTTATGCACAGGGAAATTGAATAAATAGTTAATACCAACGGAATAAAACTGGACTTTGAGTGAACTATCAGCCCTTGTACCTATCAGCCCTTTGGGTTTTGTCTTTGGGAAAGGCTGGTCCTGATCAAATAAAAACAGACTGGTCCATTTGATGTATGTAATTTTGACTATGTCATTTTGATGTTGAAGGTTTATTCAATTACAGTTGTTTTAATTCTGTCTCCTGTGAGTTATTGCTGTATTCCTCCCCCCTAACTCCTTAGTCCAGTGTTGCCTCTCAATGACAGATTGCTCTCTGCTTGATGTGCCTGTTGCTTACTCATGAGAGTAGGAAATTCTGTGCAGCAGAACTGCCCCTCTCTCAGGTTTCTGTGTTGCTGAAATGGCTTCTGAGGTATTAAAAATCTTTTTTCCCAGCCCCGAGACCAGAGAAGAAGTCAAGATTCCTCAGCTCTGGTTTTCAAGGGTGTTTATTTTCTCTTATCTATTACATTCTTTCTCTGACCTGCTGAGGTCTGTCTGGCAGGTCAGTTTGCAGCACACTACCCGCCCTTGGGGGGGTGTTAGTTTTTTATACTAAAAACTACATGTACTTTATTTACAATAATTTTCCAATACCTATCACATATGTTTGACAGACAGTCTCTACTCTAAACCTATCAAACAGTGCCACCATCACAGCAGAAGATGGAAGACAAGAAGAAGGACAGGACATGCACAGATTTCTCCAGCTTGCCTCTTGAATTCCCATTCTAAATCCCCAAAAATCTACTTTTTTACCCTGTGACAAATTTACCACTATTCTACTCAAACTCTTGTGACTTGTAATTCTTCACACAAAGTTGATAATTGTTTCCATGGACTAAAATCAAAGGCACAGGTGTCTTTGACTCCATGCCAAGGTCTCTGAGCCCCTTGCCAGGGTTTAGAGTCCTCCAGGGCAGTCAGGGGAATGTCCTGGGTTCCAACACCCTTCAGTGGATGTTGCAGGTGGTCTTTGTTATCAATCCTACAGGAACTCTTGGTAAAGCAGCTCCTGGCTTTCACATGAAGCAGGTTCTGTTTTTATTTCAGCAGGGAAAGGGAGACAATGCTGTCAGGGCTGTAGGTGGGTGTGCATCTTACATCTTGCTGGGCTTCTGTGCTGGAGTGTGGCATGATGCCCTTGCCAGGAGCCATGGCACTGACAGGCCAGCCAAAGGCTTACACTGCAGAGATAAACTACAGGGAAAAAGGCAAGTTGTAAGAGGGGAAGAGAAATGTAAGCAAAGAGAAGGAGATGAAGTGATGGGAACGTGCAGATGGAAAGAGGAAGGAGCAGCAGCCAAAGGCAGCAAGTCAGGAAGAAGGAGTAACCTTCCATGACCTCAATACTCCCAACAACATGGAGTACACCAGGGCCCCAACCTTAGCACCCACATGGCTCCAGGTGCCTGGAGATGAACGTGTGGAGGCAGGGCTATGCTCCTTTCTTCCTTGGAGCATGATTTGGCATTCATTTCACTGTGAGGAGCATTGTGGAGCGGCTGGAGAGCTTCCTCCATCCACCCTGCCTGCACCAAGTAACAGCTACAAATTGTCCATGAGGGCACTGATGCTGTGGCTCTGCTTATTCCTGCAGAAACCTTTTCCTGACTTGGCCATGAACAGCGCCTGTTCCTAACTTTCCCTGATGCTGGGGTTTTCTCAAAGCCCAAGGTGTTCCAGTCAGGGGGAAAGGGAGGAGTCATCACAGTGTCCCCAACTTGCTTTTCTGTCTCCTTACTGCAGGTGCCTCTCATCATTCCCCTTGTTTATTTCCCACATGAATCTGAAATGCAGTTGTGTTTCCTCTCTGGAAACGATGAGAGCTGGTTGTTTCTGAAGTGGTGGAACAGTGCTGCACATTGTGCTGGTGGGGCCTGGGAGCCTTTCATCAGGTTGGGCCTGCCTGGAGAGTTAAAGGGAGGTCCTGCTTAACCTTACAACCCAGAGAAGAGACTTTCTGCACCAAACTGGTGAGGAAAATGGTGAGGAAGCTGAAAAACCCACAAAACATTTTGCCTTATCCCCCAGGTCATGAACTGCACAGGCCCCAGACAATAGGGGGCTTCATTTCCAGTTGACTTCAGTGCTCAGATAAGAGTACGTGCATGCAGAGAAGTGCTACACCACTGACTTGGGAGATTTATTTGTCAAAATTGTCCTGGGTATTTCTCATCAACTCTAAAGTCACATCAAAAGTCCTAAAGTTACTTGTGGTTTTTGTTTTTGTTCCTAAGTGGGGGTAAAATAAAAATCAAAGTAGAAATAACATTTCCCTGCCAACACTTGCTCTGGTCAGCCCAGGTGCATGATTTTGAATGTACTGATGGCTATGGTATGTGACAACTCCTCGTATCCTCAGAATGGCTGTGGGCTCTGGGGAAACACAGCTTCCTCCTGGAGGCCGTCAGAAAGGAAAGGGGAAAGGGGGGATGGAGTGTGTGTGCTGCAAACACCATTTACATATCTGGGAAATGAGCTCATCCTCTTCTGTGCAAATGGCAATCGAGAGTATCCCGTGGAAAAAAAAATAAATTCAATTAGTCTTTTCTGAAAGGTAAAGAAAGCACTGCTTGCCTCTGGTAATGGGCTTAGAGGAGGAGGAGGAAACTGCATTGCTAATGTGCTGCAAGTGTGTAAACATCTCTCTGGTTTGTAAATGCTGTTTCTTTCTTTAAAGCAAAACCTGCAAAATTCTCATATTTCTGAGTTTCTAGCCTCCTGACCAAAGTGTGTGAATTCTGCTCATCAATTTCCACTGGCAGCTACATTTGGGGATATGCACCACCACCAGCTAGACACTTACCTAAGGAAGGAAATTGTTTAGTCTATGAAGTAGCTCCTCTATTTCCCTCTAATTGCAGCAACTCTGTGTTGGACAGATGGCCAGGTCTCTGCATCATGTCAGGGAAGTTCTGCTTATTTGTCTGTGCACCAAAATTTTTTACAGCTGCACCAGACACATTTATTTTAAGTTAACTTCAACCACTCTGGTGCTGCATCAGAATAAGACACGTCTTTGCAGCAGCACCTCCTGCTTACTCGCCCTGTCTGTAAAAACCTTCCTGCTGCTCCTCAAGCAGACTTTGCTTGATGTTCTACTCCCATCTAGTGCTTTTTATTAAAACTGCTGGCTCTGTGTTTCTGAAATGGGACTAGTCTGAGCTGATCAAACATCACCTTATTTCTAACCTAGGTGTTCATCAAATTTCTTCCCCTCTGGCTATGAAAATCCAGAAGCTCTTTGATCCTCCCTGGTGTAGTGGAGGTACAGGAAGGAGAGAGATCCCTGCAGACTTTTGCTTCTGTAGAAGTCTTTTGTGTCTTTTATGTGCAAGACATTTCTTTTGTGATTGTTTTCTTGTCAGAGGAATCTTGACACTTATGTTTGTTTGAAGCATGTTTCTTAAATACATTCTTGTTGATATTGATAGAAATGGGAAGGTTGCTGTATGAAATGAGTGGTGTACTTCAGTGGTCCATATTGGGACCAGTGTTATTTAATATCTTCATTAATGACATAGAGGGATCAAGTGCACCCTCAACAAATTTGCAGATCACACTAAGCTGAAAAATGGCATGGCATCCAGAGGGAGCTGGATAGGCACAAGAATTGGGCTCATGGGAAGCTCAGGAGGTTTAACCAGACCAAGTCCAAGGTGTTGTGCATGGGTCAGTGAAATGCCCAGCATCAGCCCAGGCTGGGGATTGAGCAGATGGAGAGCAGCCCTGCCCAGAAGGACCTGGGGATGCTGGTGGATGAGAGGCCAGCAATGTGCACTCAGCCCAGAAAGCCAGACATGTCCTGGGCTGCATCCGAAGCAGCGTGGCCAGCAGGTGAGGGAGGTGACAGATATCCCACGTGCCTGCATCACTACAGGCAGTGGGAGAGCTCCTGGCTAAACGAGCTGCTGGGTCCAGAGGAAGCTCGTCTGTCCGTCTGTCTGTCTATGCATTCAGTGAGAGACTTATAGAAATAAAAAACCCTGAACTCTTCCTGGGAGTAGCTGATGACCAAAGATGGGTCACCCTCTTCAGTCAGGGTGTCAGTTTTCTGTTGGTAGCTCCCCCATGGGGGAGGGAGGTGAGCATCCAGGGCAGTGAGGTGTTGGCATGGTCCCAGTTGTGTGTTATTTGTGTCCTTACTGTGACTGTGGTTTGTTCCTGATACAATGGTTAGCACAGTAATTAAAAGAACATTAGAGGAGAAGATCATGTCGTGAGGAAACTGACAATAAAGACAGACTCCTCAGGTGGAGGGTGCTGAGTTTTGAAGCAAAGCAGCCTCAAGTGGGTGAGTGCTGACCTGGTGGGGATCTTGCACAAACCCCATCTTGTCTGTGCCACCCAAGTACTGACATGCTTCCAGCCTGGATTCCTCTCTACTCTCTTCTATTATGAATTTGTTTTCCTTCCCCATTAAGGCTTCATGGAGCAGGCTGAACATGCAGTAACCTGGTGTCTCCACATTTCTCCGACATCTCCACATGTGGCCACTGATAAGTCTGCTGGTCTCCTTGGTGTTGAACTTTCAGTCACACTGAAAATGAAAGGTTTCTCATTTTGCATCCATTGCTGAACTGCACTGAGAGGTTTTGCTTTTCCTACTGAGTTTCTACAGTCTGTTGCTCACTTCCTGTCCCTTGTGCTGCTCATATCAAAAATTGTTCCAGCTTGGATTGATCCAACCTCTGTATTTTGCTTAGCTAGCAGCTGTTTTTTGCTGAGTGCTTTGTTCCCCTCTGGCACCCTCAAAGACCCCTTCTGCTACAAACACCTCAAGCTCACTTCCACCTCTGGGTGCTGCCACTGCACTGACCCTAAATTTTCTCCTCATCTTTCTTTTTCCTTCTCTACATCCACATTTCATTTGTCTGCCAGCAGGATGCACCCTGCTCTGTTTTCATTCCCCTATTCTTCCAGTGAATATCTTGACAAAGCTGTTTTGCTCTCTCCATAGTATAATGTGGTCTGCTCTCTTTTTTTTTTTTACCCTTCCTTCCCTCTCTTCATGGTCAGTTAAACTACATCAATGAAACTTCAACTCTATTCCATCTAGGAGCAGAGACCATATTGCTTAAAGCTATATAAAGCTCTGTGTTTACTTAGCATAGCAAAGATAATTTTTGCAAGTAGGTGGTGAGACTGCAGAATAAGAGTACTTCCAACTGCAGAATATGCACAAAGGCAGGAAAAATATTAAGGAATGTTTATAGCAAATAAATATAAAATACAATGCACTGATTAATATTCCAGTGGGATGGACTTTGATAAACCGGCATGCCATTCTGCAGGTTTTATTTTTAACAGATGGGAGAGAAAAACAACATTTGGTCTGGAGCCTCTGTCTGTCTGAGTGAGGTTTTGCTCATTTTGGGGGCTGCAGCTATTCTAAACATGGCAACTTGATTTAATTAGTTGACTAGGATTCTGCTTTGTCAGTGGTTTTTTGTTATTGTTGCTTTGTTGATTTTTTTCCTGTTGATTTTTACTTTTTTTGCCTAAATGCACTTTTGCAAAACTGACAGTAGCCAGAGCTCCCAGCCTTCTGTGGCCAAGTTTCTGTCTGAAATGTGCAAACAGAATAGCTGACAAAATAACAGACATGTCCATGCTGGAAACCTCTCTCTTCCCATTTTTAGGGAAAATTGAATATCTATTGATTCATTGTTTCTACCAGATGGGGAACACAGCAGTAATTCCTTCATGTTTTTGAAAGCAGTATCTTTCACAGAGTTTGCTTCGGTTGACAAGTTATTTTCCCTCTGATTTGAATCTGTCTTCAGTGTGTTCTGTTGGGGTATTGACTACACGAATAGACAAGCTCTGATTACAGCTCTTGCATGGCTGCCAAGGTCCTGCAACGAGCAGAGAGCTGATTTAGTCTGTTCCTCTTGAAAGCTCAAGACTTCCTAAGGATGGAATAAAAAGCTCTAGGTCCATTAAGCACAGAAGCTGATTGTGATGCCTAGGAGAGATGCAAAGGCAGTCAGGCTAGACAACAATGCTATGTCCTTTGTGTATATTTAAGTGTGGCACCATAAAAGGGCTCGTGCCAAGTCCATCTGAAATGTCTGAGGATGACCTTACTGAAATAGTCTGTTGTCTTGAATAGGAATTCCAATTACAGCACAAATCCAGCATTATGGGTCTTCTTTTTCAATCATGTTGTCTTGAGCTAAGCTTATGGGGGAGAAGACAGGGAAAATAACCTGGGCTTACTAATTTTATATTACATGATGCAATATCAAGTGCAATATCAGCATCTCCCCAGCTCTGTAGAGCAGATACTCACATGGAGTGTTGAACCAAAGGAATGGGTTTGGAAACCTGTCTGGCCAGTTCTCCTAAGCCTTGTGTGACACATGTTCCTGAGTGTCTGTCCTTTCTGTTGGCTGGTTTCAGTCTCGTTTGAAATGGACATCAAAGTCCCCAGATAGCAAAGTCCCTGTTGATGGTCTTGGACCAACCAATGAAAAAAAACCAAGAAGGTTTCAGTAGTGCCTCTGTGTGTATGATTGCTGGCCAGCAGGTGTTTTCAAATTGGCTGCCACAGATGTTTCCCTTTCTTAGTGCTATCAAAGGCAAATGAGAGCAGGCAGGAGCAGTTACCGCTCCTAGGAGAAGAAACTTTATGGGAGATGTCACAAATCCATGGGAAAGAAAGTTTGACAATTTCTGCTGTTCACAGATCAGCTAGGGTATTTGGTTGCTTTTTTCTTTTGCAAAAATTCTGAATTGTTATGTTTGTTTGTTTTTTAGTTTTCTGGTTAATTTATTTAAGGTTGAAAGTTGTTAGAAATGTCAAGTGAAGCAGAATTTTTGTCCAGCGGTTCTCCCGTCTGCATATTTCAGATAGCCCCTTCTCCTCTGAAATGTTGCCAACATAGGAACCAAGGCAACAGGTTCCTGGCTGAAGAGCAGGTTTTCTGCAGGGATTGGAGCCATGTGTGTGAACAGTGAGAGCTACAACAGTGCTGAACCCGGGGAGAAGGTCACAGCAGTCCCACAACCATATATTGCTCATTTAGTAGCTTCAGACACAGACATCCTGCCTACACTGCAGTTTTTTAATGCACTTGAAGACTATCATTGCATATATTTGCATATATTTACACATGGATGCGAGCATATGCCGTGTTTTCTGAACGTGGGGGCATTTATTGCCTGGACTCCTGTGCTTGATGGCAAAAGCATCTGAAATCCACTGCCAACATCTGGCTGCTACCAGGAGTACCAGGTACTCGCTGGCAAGTGTGGGAAGTGCCCCCTTAGCTCCAGCAGCTTTCTGTTCACAGCAGCTTCATGCAGGCAGAGGGGTCCTGCATGTTCCAATTCTTTTCTGCATATCCACACTCTGGGTGACTTTTCTTAAAAACCCAAGGATCTCCTCCTACCTGTGCACCAAGGAGGATGAAAAGAATGTTTTGGGCTCAAACATGACTTCCTGAGAGTTAGGTCAGAGAAATACAATATAACTGTAACTTGGCCCTGTGTATGTACAGTAATTAGACTTCAATTAAAATATCATGTTCTGTTTTTTTTTTCTGCAGATGACTGCCTCAGTAGGTGCCCAAGAGAAGAGCAGAAGAAACTAATGAAAAGGAGCAGGACTGTGTAGTGAAAGCACTTTCTATCTGGAGAACTCTGGCTTTGCATGCTGGAGAAGGCTGCAAATGCATAATGAATGAGGCAGGATGTTACAGAAAGACATAAAATGGTCTCAGAGGGGATGCTTGATGCTTTGTGGAGAACAAGCTTCTACAGCTTGCTCAGCCACAAACTTTTGTCTCTCTCCCATAAACAGAAATATTGACCAAAAAGTGCATGATTCTCATTTTCTCCATGTCAAAGGTAAGACACACAGGAGTTTTGGGGTTTTTTAAGAAGAGGTGACTGCAGAGGCAGCTGGTGGGATCTTTGTCTGGTTGCTGAGCTATAAGAAAGCTCAGTACTTGGGAAAATGGGAGTCTCAGTGTCATTATTCAAAACTTCCTGGTGCTATTGTTAGGCCTATGCTTAAATTTTCCCATCTCTTGCCATTCTCTGTTGGTAAACTGAGGAGAGTAATTCTTAGATACCCTAAATGAACTACGAGGAATTCTTAGTATTTGTGGAGTACAAGATGCTGCAGTGGGAATAATTGGAAGGAAAGAGCAAATTTTTTTCTGAGGCAGGATTTAGATGATGTAAAGTAAATAAGGAAAAGGGATGTGTATTATAGTAGCAGAGCAGAAATAAAAATATTTAGCTGCTTACTGAGGAAGACAGGGGCTTTGTATAAAAATACCATCCATAATCACATAATTAAAGACTGTATTTTAACTCGAAGCTGAAGTAAGGAAGCTGCGTGGGTGGTTTTAGCTCTTCTTAGTCACTGAGTTTCTGCTTTAATAGGTAGCTTTTCAGATATAGTTGTGTTTGTAATGGCATGGTAATAACTTCAATAACATAAGCTTTACATCGCATTGAAAGCACACATCTTACTTTATGCAGCTCAGTAAACAAAATAATCCACTTCTCTTATTGACACTCATCTCCTTCCCACATCCATCTCTCTGTCACCCCTGTGCTCTCTGGGACAGGAATGTGGGCCAGTGTCATGGGTTTCCTGCAGGTTCATCCAACACCAGTTTATCTAACTGGCACTTGAGCCTCCCCTCACTGCCTTTGGACCTGCACAGCCCCTCACAACAAATGTCAGCTGATGATGAGTTTCCAGCTCTGTTCTCTCCCCAGCTTTTGAAGCCTCCATGGCATCCAAGGGTTGCACTGGCATGTCTTTACTGAACTTGACATCTATCAAGTCTGGCATTGATTATTTTATTATTTTATTATTTTATTTTTGCTTTGCATCAAGTGCTCCTGAATTCTCCTATTTAATCCCACTTTATTGGAGTCCGTGTTTATTTTGTGCAGTTTTCTTGGCATGCATTGCCTTTGTCCAGCTGTGGTTTGTTACAATGATACAGGATTTCTGTTTATTTCCCTTGCAGGGAATAAGGTGTGATGAGGAAACAATGCTGGCCACTCACCACCACTCCAGTACTATACTTTCCAAGGCCATGGAGTTGTGTGGAGTCTTGCACCTGCAGGAGGGAGTGGTGCTAAATGCAGGAAACCTGAAGAGAGGATATGTTTTACAGCATGGCACTTAAAATGCGGGATCATAAGAAATGTTTGCATTTTAAAATGTTTTATCTTATGTTTAAAGGACAGTGTTTCTGGCAGGGGAAAAATATATAAGGGCATTAAATTGCTTTCTTTGCAGGCAATTAAACAATGAAGCCAGTACGAGGCATTTAAATAATTGTAACAGATGTTTATTGCCTAGTGCAGTTTATTGCATCCTATTATTCCCTTTACATACAGGAGAGAAGAACACATGACAAACTATACCGTAAAAGAAATTCTTTACTGCTTTGTGAGTAATGTGGCTGTTTCTCTGACTTCTTAATTGAATCACCTTGGGAACAAGTTGGTAATAAATAGTATTTGGAGAGCAGGCAAGTGACTAACTGCCTGAAGGAGCAGCAGCAACTGGTGTGCAAAGACCTGAGGCTGGCATTAAATACCTCTGAGTAAACAAACTGCAGTGGGTTTGCTCCAAGAGTGATGCTTGGCTCACTTTCATGAAGAATTTCAGTGACTCCCAAGGCTATGTGTTTCTGGAGACTCTCCTGAAATCCATTTTGTGTGTGCCATTGAGAGAGGAAAGATAGGGTTCCAGGTCCTTAGATAGACTTCTGATAGGACATTTGTAATACCATGTTACTACAAACCTGCAGTGTGGCTTTGTTTCCTGAACCCCATCCCAGTGAGGTAGGGAAACACTTCAGTCTGCCCATGATGTCACATCCAATGTAGGGGATGATGTCCTCAGCCCGGCCAAAGGTGCACACAGAGCCCCTCTGCTTGTGATGACCTCCAGCAATAGTCTCTGGGGGATGACTAGGAAATGATGAAGGACAAGTCTGTGTGTATTTCCCCCAAATACTCTCCAAATATTTATTTTGCTGAGCCAGATATGTTTTCTATGGCATAGATAATAATAATGTGTATAATAATGTATTCATTTGACCAGGTAATTAATCTGTGTATTTGCCAGTGATTTTTTTCATCCATTCTTCCCTTGAAAAACGTCCTGAAGACATTTAGGGTTCTGAGCAATCTGTGTAAGGCTGTAGGATATTATATGCTCTAGATAAGTGCATAAGCTTCCTCAGCTAGTAAAAAAAAAATGGTTCTACCTTCTCAAAACAAAACAAAACAAAATCTTCAACCCCCCTCCCAATCCCAAATCCCCCAAGTCCTGTAGACATTTTAACTCTTGCCTAGTATCCCTCCTATTGTCTTATCTCTGGCTTTGACTAAAATTTGATGGATTTTTCACTAAGTATTTCTTTTCAGCTTTCTGATTCAATTCAGCCAAAGCTGTTTTATGATTTCAGGTCAAAATTGGCAAAATTTGATAATTTTCAAGAGTCTAAAGATATTTATATCTGTGTTTTTTCCAGGAAAATTTCAATGTTTTTAGCTTGCATAATATTGGGACACCAAATTGTGATTTACACCAAGATGCTGTAAATCATGAAAGAAAGAAAACCTTTGTTTGCCCAGTGCCTTTTGCAGGTGGGAAAGTCGTGCCAATAGTCTCTTCCTCACTCCTTTTTCCTTCCTTTTTTTCTCCTTCCACCACGTTTGATCAGCCCTTTTAACTCTAACACCCTTTTAGACCTTGCTCGTTTCTCCTTATCTGCAGCTCCATGTTATACTAAAACTTACTATATATGTTGCCTTTTATGTGTGTTAGATGCTGTATCTTGTTCTCTTCCTTACTCCTAGAATGAGTTTTCTCCAGCCTCAGGTCTTCACTTCTTTAACCGGTTATTTCTGAGTTGTTTACAGCTGTGGGATCTCGAGGCCCAGTCTGTGTCCCTTGTGTCATCACCCCATGCCAGCACCCCTCTAAGACCCCTCCAGTGCATACCCCTCTCAAGGCCTCTGGCCTCTCTCGTGCGTCTTCACCTTAGAGTGGTGCATATCTCATTCTTTAGAGAAAAACTGCTTGTTGCAGTATCTAAACTTACTCTTGAATCATGCCAAGGTAAACAGAAGTAAAGCAAATAATCGCCAGAGAAACCGCTGCTACAGACGAACCGAGCTTTGATGATGCTCCCGAATTGCTCTGCTCTGCTGGTACCTGCCAGGGGGAGCAGAGGACAATCGGCCCCAGTTGCAGGATGTGGATCAGTGCCCCTGCTTCTCTGGGTAATCAGGAGCTTCTTTGAAAATCCTGTCAGTTTGTCAGAAACTTTTCAGCAGGTTTTGGCCTACAGCTTGTCCTGGCAATGTAAGTGGGTAGCAGATGAGAGTTGAACTGGGAGTGCTTAAAGCTTCTTTCCTGTCTGTCCCTTGATTATTGAAAGAAGCCTTCACTAGAAAAGCTGAATCTCTTCCCAGATGTCTTTGGAAAGACCATATCTTTTTTTGAAGGCTAAAGAAATCCCAGTGTAATAGCTATGATTTTGGGTCACTCCTGGGTGAGCCACTGGGCTTCCTTTAGAAACAGAAACCACCCCACACGAATAGGGATGACAGAGAAAGGACTGATGGAGACTGACAGAATAATTTAGGGAGGAATTGTCTATTTAAGGATGAGGACAAGCTGAAAGGCCTCCACTTGGAGCTGAACCTCCACCTGTCTGTGCAGCTTTGCAGGGGATTCTCTTAATTGAAGAGCCTTGCCCATAGCTTCTTTGGATACATCAAGCAAGAGCCTTACCTGCCTCTGTATCTCTGGATCATCCCCACATGACACCTCTGGAAGAGGTGAGTGGTGTGTGCAGGTCTCAGCTGTGCTGAAATCAGAGCAGACGTTCCTGCAGTGGTGGAACCTGGAGTCTTGTTCGGAGCAATTAGATGAGCCCTGGTCTCACCTTGTCTTACCAAGCTCAGTGGTGGCACCTGGGGACCAAGGGGTGAAAGAGCCATCTTAACCCTTAGCTTTTTCATCCCCACCTTTCCCATAACTTGCTAAAACCAGCCTTCTGTCATTTCCCTCCTAAGTGAGACTCTTAGCAACAACCTTTTGGTATGTTAGAAAGCAATAATCAAATCAGTCTGTCTTCTCGCTGAAGCAGAACAAATCCATGGCTGTGTTCCCAGCTGTAAACAAAGGTAAACAGATGTGGGACTGCGGTCATCTCCTTCCCAGCAGGAGGGATTATCAGAAAAACTCCATAAATAATGAAAATGTAAATGGGGCATAAAATTCATTTTTAGATGAAACTAGAAGCCCTTTGTACACCTCTATCCAGTCTAGGTAAAGAACAATCCCTGGCTTACCTTATAAAATTAATTTTCTTCTTGGTGAATATTTTAAAGCTTTGAATTCTCAAGAATTCCCCTGTCATATTTGATTGTTTGTTTTCCCCTTGTTTTATTTCCTGGCTACTTAAAATGAAGAGGTTTTCATACCAACGATTATCTTTTTCCTTTTTTCTTTATTTTTTTTCGTATTTAAATGCTTCTTACTCTGCCAGATCTCTCAGCTGCACACTATCCTCTTTCCCAGATTGTATCTCAACCTTTTAGGCACCAACTCATGCTTGTATTTGTATTTTCACAAGCAGTATCAGAGTAGCAGCCAAGAGGGAAATAGAAAATAATATAAATTTGAGGCCAATACAGCTGCATTCTCACTTCATGTCTCATCACTAGACATAGAAAATGGTATGTGTTATTATTTCCTATGTACATTGTTATAATAATTTCCATTTGCAGATTAATTTAGAGACTGAACTTGTCTTCAGGGAAAAAAGAACCAACAAAGCAGAACAACCCACCCTCCTTCCATACCTCCAGTCCCGACACAAAATCTGTTGTGGCGGATTTTATATTGAAATAATGATTGCCTTGAAATCAAGGAGGGGCTGTGCTGTGGCTGAAGTGCTGCTGGGTGCCAAATACCTCTTTGGAGACTGTCTCCAGAGCTGCTCTGTAAACTGTGGGTCCCCTCTGGAGTTAGGTGGTCTGGAAGCTAAATGGATTTCCCTCACCTGCACAAATACATTACCTCTTGTTTGGGATGGGGAGACTGCCCGAGCTCCTATTCCTGAGCTTTAGGTGAAAATCATGTCAAACTAGGGATGCTTCTGCCACATGTCAACGTAGCAGTAGATTGTTTGGTTGTTTTTTTAAACTGTAAATGGTATCAGGGGAGGAACCTCTGCTGGAAGCCAAGCACTGGGCAAGCAGTTAATGTGCTTTGAAAACAAGCCCTTGAAAAGCATTCAGGCTGCATTCTGTGTTGCCATAGCATGAGGTCCTAGCTTTTAGTGAAAGGAGAAAGTATAACTGCACAGGAAAGCTTGGTAAAAGCACCTAGATCCGAGGCTGCTGCTGTGAACTTATTGAAATTTATTGGGGGTTGATGAAATAGCAGCCAAAAGACCACCCCATCATATATGGCTTCTTTTAAAAATAAATCTTAGGGTGAAGTTTCCTCTTTTCCATGAGCGATGTGGGTTTCCACGTGCTTAGAGGGTCAGCAGTGGGGCTTGCTGCTTACAGGGGTCACCCCTGTGGGCCCAGGAGGCTCCCTCCCTGAGCCACCAGGACAGCAGGCATCCCAGGACTTCACAGACATGGTTTGTGTCTGCCTGGAGGTGCTCCCTCCTTGTCACGGCCACACGTCTGCTCTTGCACGGCGCTCTGCCGTGGCCACAAACAAACACCACTGCCGGCCACCGGCCTGCCCCAGGAGCATTCCCCATAGCTCCAGCAGTTAGAACCCATCATAATCCGCAGGATGAGAAGCATTGCTGCCACAGTTCTACTGCAGCGTTATGGATTACAGCAATCCTGTCCCTTAGGACACAGCTCCCAATTTATTTTCTTTCAAAACGGAGTGAAAAATAGAAAATTGTGACTATTTCGGCAGAATACAAATTAAGGAAAAAGCAGTTTGGAAACACCCGTGAGTTTTGACCATGTAAAGTTGTTCAATTTTTGTTCCTTTTTTGGTCGTGTCCAAATACTAAATGACATAATGTTTTATAAAATGAGTATGCACAATTTTAAAACATGACAGCAGGCAGAACATAGCCCAATAATCTGATTAATCCAAATTATATATTTAAACTTTACCAAGAAAACCTGTGGCACTCGAAACTGCACCCCAGCCCCTGTCCAAGTTTCCTCTTTCTCAAACTTATTTGAAGGTAATGTTCCTTGAAAGTATCTTCATTTTTTTTTAAAAAAAAAAAAAAGGTTTGTCTATTTTTTGAGAAATCTTATCTAGTTTGCTCAAGCTTCCATAGTACGCTGTATTTTACATTTTATTTTTACAAAAACTGGTCAGGATGCTGCCTCTGTAGGAGACATTCCCTCTCATGAGTGACTAGGGAAACGTTTTCTTTGGAATGAGGAGAAAATAAAAACCAGCTTGATCCTGACCAAAATGACAAAATTCTATTTTACTCCTAATGAACTGAAAACCATTGATTGCAGCCTGGAACAAAAGAAGTGCTCTTTCAAATAACTAAATTTTATTCCTATTCTGAGCATCCCTTGGCAAAAACAAGATAAATGCCACAAATGCTGGGTTTAGACACATCTTGCAGGTTGTTGTAGGTTATGATTGCCTCTTCACCAATATAACTGAGTGTGAAATCTCCTCTTCTGCCTCGAGCACTTGGAGAACCCCTCATGAGTTTAACCTCAACTTGCATAGGAGATCATTTGCACTCTCAGGCCCCTGGAGACTTCCCTAGCAAACACTAGGAATCTGACAGTATCCTGGGATGGAGAAATGCCATCTCTCCAGCTAATGGTTTCCAGTATCTGTAAAGCAGTTTAATGTTTGTTGGAACAAAGTCTGGAACATAAGGGTTTCGCCTCTGAGCCGAGTGCCCTCACCAGATGACAACTGATCTGGCTCATTGAATGTTTTAGTCTTTGTGGAAATTATATCAATTCCAGCAGGAGGAGGAAATGAAGTAAATTTACCCCTTAGTGCCCAGAGCTGTGACATAATGTGAGAGCANGAAATGCCATCTCTCCAGCTAATGGTTTCCAGTATCTGTAAAGCAGTTTAATGTTTATTGGAACAAAGTCTGGAACATAAGGGTTTCGCCTCTGAGCCGAGTGCCCTCACCAGATGACAACTGATCTGGCTCATTGAATGTTTTAGTCTTTGTGGAAATTATATCAATTCCAGCAGGAGGAGGAAATGAAGTAAATTTACCCTTTAGTGCCCAGAGCTGTGACGGTAATGTTGCTCTCTTGAAAAGCTCTGGTCCAGGTCCCCTCCTGTACTCTGGCAGACCTGAAGCCAGGTTTGGGTCACGGTGTTGTTCAATTTCACTTTTTTGCATTCACAGGGGCAGTATGGGAGGGAAGAAAAGGACTCCCTGATATTTTTATGAGAGAAGCAGGAGATTCAAAATATTTCAGTGCTGTCAAGAATTTGGTCTATATGCAGGCCACAAGGGTTCTTCCTTCCCTTGGATACAGAGACACAGTGGAACTCCCATCGTGGTGCACCAGTCCTAGACCCTTCCTTTCTACATTTCTGCCTTGGCTGATGTCTGGATAAGCCAATCTCTGCAGTCTCTCTAAGTGATGTGATGAAGAGGATGATAAAGAAAGGTTTGGTGCCACAAAGAAAAAACAGGTAAGTGATGATTTAATGTCCCAGCCCCTCTCATTTTGAGTAACAGGAAGAGAAAGTGGAGAGGAGAGTTGCATCCCAGGGATGAAGAGTCATGGTGCTGGTGCTGGTGGGGAGCTGCTCACTTGGGTGAGACTGGTGGCTAATGACTGGCATAAGTGGCTGAATAAATCAGACAGTAGTGTTGAGTACAAATTGATAAAATTCCAGGGAGCTGACCTGCATTGTCCTGTGCCATTTCTTTAGTTTGTGTCTTAGGAGATCTGGAGGGAGAGGGACAAATTATTTGTTTGTATTAATAAAAGCTTATTATAGTACTGTGGATTTACACATTGCTTTGCAAACTTAGCTGTGTTCCTTACCCTTTAAGTCTTTCATAGAAAATCCATTGAATAAACTCAATTAATTACTTGGAGTGGAACAGCGGTGAGATGGAAACCATCTAACTCTGTCCTTAGAAGTGATTTTACAGCTGCATGAGGTGAATTTGAAGTATTGTGCTTATTTGCTTGCATACCTAAAAAACTGAGTTTTTTGTTTGTTATCTTACATTTGTCATGAATTTCTTTTGTGCCAGAAACTGTGCTGTTGTTGGGACCTGATCCCTGCTCTGTCTGATCAGTAGGTCAAGTAATTAATTTATTTCCTGCACACAAAAATACTTTTTCTTGCCTGCATGCTTCTTGTTAGTACCTCATCTGAGAGAAACATCGGCTGCTTGCTCAGTTTCCTGCTTGGACTCAGACCTCCTTCTTCTTCTGACTCAGATTAAGAGGAACACCTCCAGCACCTCTGTGTGCCCAACCCCTGGATGTTGCTTGCCTGTGGATTTGAAGGTGGTGGAGCGAAGATCAGGGATATGAGGTGGGCCTCACCTTTTCCCTATGGCAGTCCTGGATGTGCATCCCCTGGGATGCAAAGGCTGCTGGATGGGAAGTTTGGCATGTAGGAGCTTGTGCAGTCTCCACCCCTCACTCTCTGCCCTCCCACCTGCTCTTCTGCTGTGTGACCTTGCCTTCCAGCTTCAAGACTGGGCAGGTCATCCTCTCTCCTCCCTACTTGCCAGCAGTGTTGGAATGCAAGTTTTGGAGTGCAAGTTTTGGCTAAGCACCATGACAAACCTTTGCTGGGGCCAAGCAGGGAGGAAAGGATGAAGCAGATGTGCTCTACAGGATTCTATTTTGCTGTCCTCAAGAACACAGAAAAACAAAGACCCGACACTGAAGTTTAAGCATTGATTTTTTTAGCCTTTTTAAGACTGTTGCCCTAGCCTACCTCCTGCGTGGATGGTACCAAGGATGGTACCTCTACTGCTCAGAGACCATGGCTGAATACTAAGATCCTCAGCAGCATTAAACTAGCAAGACCCCCAGATGTGACCACAGAGCAGTCATGCTGTAACAAACCTGGGCATGGCTTCCCTGCTTACAAGGGCCTTTTCTCTGCCTTAAAGAGAGAGGAAGGGATTTGTGTCCACTTAGGGGAAAGGTGGGCTTGGGCCCACCTTTGTAACAAGCTGCTCCTAAATCTGGGTCACGTTCTGATCCAGCAGCTAACTTTGTATTTGGAGCCCACCTGTAGCATTAATGGAAGTGTTTCATTTAAAACAGCATGGAACTGGCTAGCAATGCTTGTGAGAAACATCTCATGCTGTTAGCAGGCACTGGTCCTGCTGGGAAGGGATTCATTCTACTGGCTCTGGGAGGCAGGGAGCTCATTGCTTTTTTGGAGAAGGGAAGTAACAGGGGAGGCGATTTGGCAGCCAGAGACAAAAGCCTTGCAAATGAACTCATAGATCCCCTTGGGTTAGCAGTTTGGCTGCAGGAATTGGAGGACTGGGGTACATGCTGACTGGGACTGGGCACAAACAGGAATTGAGAGACACCACTACCTACAGCCAGCATTTGAGCTCTGTGTCCAGACCTGATGCTCCAATGATACCTCGAGCCCAGTGTCTGCCCAGTCAGCAGAAATAGTGGTCCAGGTGTGGGTGAGCTCTGTGGGACTGTCCTGGACTGGACTTGTGCCTGCCCCCCTGATGCACTGTGTTACCAGGCTTGCTGGTCCTGATGCTGGTGTGAGCTGAGACATGGTGCTATGAGCAGAAGCTGCTGCAAATGCTCCATTCTTGTCTTCTCCTCCTGGTGTGGTGGCCCTTGAGTTTGGACCAAAACTTCTGTAAAGATATTGAATTTTAATTTTTTTTTAAATTCTGTCACACTAAAAGATTTTTTATCACTGTGATTTATATAAATTTGGAGGCATATCTTCTTGGTGTTCTTTCTTTTCTGTCTTTAGGGTTTTTAGAGCTACATTATGGCCAAAAAAGAAAGAAAAGGAGAGACAGACAGACATTCATTTACAGGAAAAAGAGGCCACCAGAAACCTGATCATACACCTATTGGGTGCTTTTTCTGTGTCCAGGGAATCTCTGCAACAAACAGAATGGCTAAAGAAAATTTGCCCTTACTTGCTGCTTGGTTGCTTGTAAAAGCAAATGCCGACTCCAGAACTGTGGAGCAAGAGATCCAAAATGCACTTTCTTGGAGTGGGCTCTCTCCCCAGGTGCGTGCTACCTAGTGAGTTTTCCTGGTTTCAGCATGCATGAGCTCCAAACCTTGTGGATGTCAGTCCATGTGCAAGGGGGGCTGATGGAGCAAGCAGTGCCTGGGCAGGGTAAAATTTGCTGGGACAGTTGGGTCTGTCACATGCCTTGTTTGTAACTTCTTTGAGTTCAAATCCTTGAATGTGTGAGAGCAAAGAGAGACTGTGCTTCCAGAATAACTGAAGAGTCTTCCCATAGTCAAATGCTGGACTTTTTGTCTCTCTCATTGGCAAAGAGGTTACCCTTTCTATGCAGTCAAAAATTGATCCAGAGGGAGACATTTACTCCCATTTGACTGTTCAGGATTTGGTCCCTAGATGATCTGACTGATATACAGTGTGCTGTATATTTTATTAGGTGAAAAAGTACCCACTGAGGCATAGTATCATTTCCAAGGGTGACCTTGTGACAGCGGGTGGCAGCAGTGCACATAAAAATGATAAAAGCCTGGACAAAATCCCCGGCTGCATAGGTTGAAAAGGTGGCTCAGAAACTGTTGATAGATGGGTTAGATTAACCGATATACCTTGGTTCACTTCAGAGGTTCACTTTTCTTTTAAAAAAAAGGCAAAACAGGGAGAGAAATTAATGCAGATGAGCACACAGAAAATCAAGGTAAAGGCAAATGCAGCAGAAAGAGAAGGAAGAGTGGAGAAAGGTTTGGGTTTTTTAAAATAAAGCATTCTTCATGAGGAAATATGGCCAGACCAAGGTGGCATGTTGCTTTGTGCTGCGGAGGGAAACTGGAGTGTAGACTGTACTAAATTGTATGAGTTTCTTTGTCACTATTAAGTTCTCTCTCTCTATTTCACTTGGTTATTTGTGGTGTATGTTTGTAGTGAGTTTTCAGGCAGTGTAGATAAATTATCACATTGATTTTTCTTTCTTGCCTTTTTTTTTTGGTGGGGGGTGGCTGGAAGGGGGCAATGAGAAAGGTTTCTGTATATTTTGTGGAAAGCAGAGTGGCTGTTAACAACCTGCTGGGTTTAGTATCCACTGTGCAGGAGAGGCACTTGAACCAGAACTTGGAAACCAAATATCTTAAACTGCAGGGCAGCTGAGGGCTTGCACCCAAATTTGCCATTCAGGACCATTTCTACTACCCAATACAGGAATAAAAAATTGAATACTAGCTTCCCAGGACTGTATATATCACAGCTCAAGACAAGGAATATCATAACTTGATGTATTCAGTGATTGATGTGATCATGGTCAATGTAACAGAACTGATTGTTTTTCCAGCTATCATTGCAGTGGGAGTACAGAAGTAACATTTTTTTCGTTCAGCACCGCTTCAGTTTTCATGCCCTGCTCTGCCAAGACAGAGATATTAAAGGTGAAGAGTGGAGGAAAGGGTTTTAAGCAGTCAAGGGAAGAGAGAAGAGATTAATATTTCTGCCCAGAAGCTGGAGATGAAAAGGGAGAGTTGTGCCCATGACAAACATTACCTTGAGTCACTCACCATTGACAAATGGGTTTGTGGACCAGAAAGTGTCATTTCTCTGGGGAAGTGTGGCTTAGATGGGAGACTGGTGGCAAGGAGTTTAAGTGGATTTGCCTTAGTTAACTTTCAAGACGGTGGGATCTGCCAGCAGGTCAGGAAACACAGAAACTTAACCTGCAGACTGTAAGATATCCCTTAGAGGGTGCAGGAAATAGTGGAAAAGAAGTGACCCTCACTGGAAGTGTTTATTTATTGGCAGCATTTGACAAACTTCCGCATCTAATAATTCTCTCTGAGTTTGTTGCTGGCAATGATGTGACTCCTATGCAATCTTTGTAGCTTTATCATTCCCTAGCGCACCCTGAGAAAAAAAAGTGCTGTCCATAGCCAAGTGTTCATCCAAATGCAGTCTCAGTGCATTGTCAGTTATATTGGAGCTGTGCCATGTTGGTTCAATGTGGCTTTGGTGGCTTCAGCTTGCATTGCACTCCTGCATCTACTTGTGTTTTCACTTCTCTGCTCTGGAGTGCTGGATATCCATATTCATCATATTTATAACTTGGGGTTATGCATGTCAGTGTTCAAGGTCAATCTTTATAATGTCCTCTGCCGCCACAAAGCAGGTGTGCTGACACCACTCTGGAACAAGCCACCCTTACCTGATTTTGTGCACAGTGAAATGATGATGAAAAAGTGGTAGAAATGTGAAAGGCAGAAGGACAGCGGCAGAGGGCTTGCTGCTGGGGAAGTTCATGCCTCTGGCCCTGCCAGCCAGGAGGTTGTCCCAGCACCCTGGGCAAAGTGGCACTTGTGGGACTTATAGCTAAGGCCAGCTCTGTTCCTGAGAGCTCAGGAGTGCTGCTGGCTCCAAGGCAGTTGTCCTGGAGAGTGAAGCCGGGATTTCAGGGGAAATGTCTGAGGTGCGAAATGAGAAAAGGAAAAAAAAAACTGAGAAGGGAAATGTCTGGGGGTGGCATGACAGCAAGCATGGCTGTCAGGTTAGCTAGAGTAATGACATGATCCTATGAATATTTACTTTCAACTATTTATAGGGCCATGTGTTAGATGTTCTTTATGGTTATTTTAGTAGAATTAAGGCTTAGGGGATATTCTCCATGAAAAATATTTCCTGTGAGTGAGTCAAATCAAATAAATAAATTTGCTGCTTGCCATAAAATAGCAAAGGTACACTTAATTTTCTTGCTAGGATGACATCATTTCTGCGGAGATGCTAGCAAAATATTCTTAGTGTATACAGTGCTTTGAAATGAAAATAAGTAGAATAGAAGGTATTTTGAGTGCAATGAAAAAACTACTGTGAAGGCTGAAAAGAAACATGTGCCTTTTGACTTTGAATTTTATTTCAGTTTTGGAATTGTCTGGATTATATATAGCCACCTCAATCAAAACTGTTGCAGAGTAATTAACATTTCTATGTACATATGCCAAGGAGGTTGAGGACAATAAGAATTCAGATACTGAAATGAAAGCCATCCCTTAAGAAAACATAGGTTCATTACTTGGTACAATTGGCACTACTGCAGAAAAAGAATGAACTGCTAAATGAATATTCATTATGGATAAGGGAAGGTGCTTTGTCATACATTTGGGAGTCACAGTGGGAATGAATCCTGTTTTGAAGGAAGCTAATGAAAATGCTAGAGAGCCATTGCTAACAGTGAGCATCTTAAAATTTACATGACCAAATAAGTTTCACCCAGGTATTCAGAAAATATTTACACAAGAAGATCACACATTGTTTGTGAGCAAACTGTGACGAGCACATCAGAGAAGGGTGTGCTCAGACGTTAACTTGATTGCATAAGATTGAACCAATTTTTTAAAAAGATACTTTGAAACCACAGGTGAATAAAATTTGTTCTGCTTAGCAATAAATACGACCTAGAAAGGAAAAAGATTTAGAGGAGAAGAGAAACAGGAATACAGTCGATGCCTCTCAATATTGTTTTTGTGGAAAACACGTTTTGTGGAACTTAGCGTTTTGATGTGATTACAATCTCTTCGATGATGCCCACATGATATGCTTCTCATCATGTGCTGGGCATCAGACTTAGTGTCACAGAAGATTCTAATTAAAGGTTAGCAGTGGATAAAATAAAAGTAGCACATTTTAAATGGATTAAGCCATTTTACCAATAAATCTCAAGTAGTAAGCCCCAAGAGTTCTGCAGGGGTCACTCCTTGGCTCAGTTCCTTTTGTATTCCCACAGTTTTTTGTAAGAATGTATAAAGTCATTGTTAATAAAGTTTGTGGATGACATAAAGGTGAAAAATAAGGACAGTCTACTTCTACAGACTGAACTGAATTACTCGATAAGGCTGGACTTTGCTGAGCTAAATCCTTTTTAATACCACCAGTTTCAAGGTCATGCATCCAGAACTGAAGAATTTAGATCACGCTTACAGGAGTAGAGGCTGCTTTCTGATATATAGCAAGTGTGAAGAAGACACATGGTAGATAACCCACCAGCCCCTGTTGGGATCATCCTGCTGAAAGCTGCTTTGACTGAGAAAATTAAGAGACCTATTCCCTATTTATTGTGCCCTGTGCAGCACCGGCAAAACAGTTGGTGGAAATCTGTGAACAATTCCTGGAAAATTCTGGTGAGCAGGAGTGATTTATAAAAAAAGGACAAGGACCGGCTTAAAACTTGAATTATACTCAGTTATTGTATTTCTTTTGTTAGTTCATATTTTTACCCTGCTTATTTAATGTACCTGTTGGGCAGAGAAGAGGAGGAAATTAATCTCAGGTTTAACATTTTTAGCTTCATTGTTGTTCAGCAATGGATAAATGCAATTTCTATATCTAATTCTAAGTCTCCATGACTCTACACACAATTATTTTTTTTATCTCCAGCTCCCTCTGTAATACCTCCTTTGCCCCTCTTTTCTAAGACTGGGTCCAGAAGTCGCTATCTGCTGTAGAGTAGCTGAAAGTCCAAACCCTTCCAAATAACCAGCAGGAGTTTCCACCTGTCATAACCTGCTGAGGAGGTTTGCTTCACAAAGTCTACTGGATCATAAGAACTAGAGACAGGACAGAAAGAGAAAGGATGCAACATCCAGCTGAGTTGAAGAGACCTCTATGGATGTAGCTACCTTCTGAACATTGTGACAGTGCAGTGGAAACTACACAATTATTGTCACTTCAGTGCTGTTGTTATATATGGCCTGAATCCAGAGCAGCCTAGGAATAAGCAAGAAAAATCAGAGCTGCAGCTAGACCTGAGTACCCTTACAACCCACTGATGATGCTCTCTAGATGAGGAGAGGTCTGGTACAGCAGCAGTGCACCCAGTATAGCACCAGTATAACACCAGTATAGCTGGTGATGCTGAGCCCTAGAGGAATTTGGTCCGTATGCTTATGCCCAAGTGTAGAGCAAGAGAAAGAACAGCTGCTGTGGTCATTTAAGGGCATGGAGGAAGAGGCATAAATGGGACTGGATCTGCATGTTCCTAAGAAAGAAGATGAATAAAAATGGTTTTCATTAAGAGTAATGAAGAATAAAAATAATATAATGAAGAATAGCAGAGATATAAAACAGGACTCCTCTTTTCCCTGTTTTTTGAAGTGAGAATGATAAGACTAAGGAAGTGGAATTCAGTACTGAAAAAATACTTATTTCCTCTGCCTGCTTATAAGTGAACTATAGAGCAGATTGCCGTAGTATAAATGCTGAAATACTTTATTAAGCCTTTAGTCTGAATTATTATGCTAATTACTGTAATATGTGCCACATTTTCTTGATATCCTTATGTCTGCCCATCAAGAACACCCAGAGCAATCATAATGACCATTGTTAAAAACACTGAGGGGTGGACATATCTCTTAAGCCTCCTGTTTCAGAGCTTAAACTATTCTTCAGCTACCAGAGATGGTGTGGGACAGAACATGACTCACAGGCAAACTGTGGTACGATAATGTGCAGGCCATGGCTTGAGCCAAGGTATGGGACCATTTCATCTTGGTTCTGGCTTAGGAACTTCAGTTCTTAGTTTTATACTTGCCTTGCTGATTTCTGATTCCTTGTGTGGTATAAAGTGGCACAGGGCTTTTGGTTTCAGCAGTGTGTTGCTGATTGACACCATGCTTTGCCTAGACATAAATGCATCAATATAGTAATTATCCCTGCTGCATCGGTCAAATATACAATCCTTTTTCCAGATACTCTAAGAGAATTTAGAGGGAATCTCTCATTCTTTTTACATCTGAGGAGAAAATAAAATCTTCCACCTGAGGTCTAGGAAAAAGGTGTTTCTTTCTAGTTGAATTTCTCTTTTTCAACTGAAATTGAATAGTCATCCTGTGAGCAACCAGGCAGAGAATTTTGGTCCTGCTGAGCAAGTCTTACTCTTCACGTGCTCACTGGCAATCTTCAAGCCCTTCTGAATATCTTCTGGCATGTGAGCTCTCTCTTCTCTGGATGATGGGTTTTTTTGAATCCTTGTATTGTGCAAATGCTCTTGCAGGTGGCAGGCATGCTGCAGATAAACCTTTTGATCCATCAGAATTACCAACCTCTTGTAATCATGTTTTCCAGCTTTGTAAATGTTAGCCCCAACATATAGAGAATCTTGTTACTCTCAGATCTTCACCCTCACTCCTTAATTTCAAACAGCATCATTGTCCCTGTCTCTCAATGTGCCGCATCACATTTCCCCAAGAAAAAGGGAGTCTTCTTGAAATGATCACTAGATGGCTACACTACCGCACTGGATTCCACAGCTCTGCTTTTCCAGACCTTCAGACCATTTCTCTCAGCCCTCTCATTCACGATATCTTTGGTCTGAATTGCATTTCAGCCACAAAATGCAATTTCCATATCTTCAATTTTCTTCTCAGCAGGTTGCAATATAACTCCACACCGTTCAAATGTATTGTACAAAGAAGTCGCTGGGGCTTAAACGGCATCTAACCTCTGAAGCATCTGGTATTGTCCAGGATTGGAAACAGGATCCTGGACTGCATGCCCCTTTAGTTTGATCCAATAGAGCAACTCCAGTCTTTCTGGAGTCTGTGCAGAAAGCCTGCAGAGTCAATTTGGCACAACCTAGTGTGTCTATTGACCTGGCTATGGCTGAGCAGCTTCAAAAGCCAAGAGATTTGGGATGAGCATCAGTCCATGACTCAAACGTTCACCAGACACCAGTACAGTTTCAGAGGATTGAAGGAAGTTTCAGAAGGAGGGAAAATAATTGTGCTTATTTTCCTGTTGTAAGCAAGAGCAGACTTTAGGAACAAGATGTGGCAAATACTAGAGAAATGTTTGCCTACCTCACTGCCTTTTTTCTTTCATTAAAATCAAAGACTAATGCAAATGTTAAACTTTCCAATAGAAATAATTTCTTGCAATAGTTGCCAGGAGGGACCTAAAAAAGACATAGTAGTATTAATTCTTATCATACATATTTGTGTTCAGATTCATGCAGAATAGAAACGCATTCCTCCTCTGCTAAAAGTCCCTGTTTGTGCCTTTACACAAATCCTCCCACGTTCTTGTGAGTGGTTACACTAATGACATTTATGTAATATCACTGGGTGTTTACAGCTGCACAGTCTGAACGTGAGTCTGGATATAAATAATGTGATCATCGTCTCCTGCGTGCTAGAGAAATGTTATCTATGTTTTACAGATGGGGGAATTGAGGTAAATGGGGTAAGTGAAACGAAGTGAATAACTGCTCTTGCCTGCAAGCTGTGGCATCCTGCTATGTACATGAGGGGTGCAGGATGCAGACAGACAGACAGCAGCCCTGGGATGCCACCAGGCGCTTGCTGGTGCTGACAGCTGTGCTGTCACGGGGGCAGGAAAACAGGGCAGAGGAGCATTTTGCAGAGAGGAGTCTGGTGAAAAGACCTGATTTGAGAGAACTGAGACAGCTGGCTGAGGAATAAGGTGTGTGGTGTGCAGCGGCACCACCTCAAGGGGCCAGAAGGGTCTGGAAGGGACCAGAATTTTTCCAGTTAGTTTTGTGCTGGTTGCTCTGGAAATGCAACATGAAAACCAGGGCTATAGACATATTATCTTAGAAAATTTTCAATGGGAGTCCATGAAGGTGGAGAAGCATCAGAAGAGAATTAGCAGAGCTCAGGGTGGGTCCCCCCTGCCACATGGCTGTTTGGAGCTCAGGGAGGGTGGCCTGTCCTCCCTGCCAGGCTGCTCTGGCTGGGTACCTTGGAAGGGATTGCTGCTCACCTGCAGCCCTGGAGGCACCCGGTAGCTTAAAAGGAACAAAGTAAACCTAGATGGTTTGCCTGTGAGTTCCCCATAGCTCCCCATTTGGCAAACATTCAGCCTGTTGTAAAAGGTAAATTGAAAATGCAAAACCCCTTCATAGGTGCAGATGAGATCTAAACTGTATATTCAAAAATGAACATTTAAACTGTTTTCTCTGAGTAGGCTGGAGGCAGGGATGCCATTCCTTTGGCTCTAGAAGGTGTCTCAGCCATTTCAGAGGGGAAACAATTTGGAAGATGAACTTCAAGTTGGCATGGGCTGATTCGCTCCCAAATTTTCAGAAAAATACGATAAAACACTATGATTGATGTTATTATCAGATATACAAATGTGTGCATGAGAGTTCCTGGGAAATATTCTGAGTTTGTAGGCAAAAAATGGTATTCATTTCAGATAGTAATCTATAGTGACAACAGTCTGTTTTCAGGGAGCTGCTTTGCAGTCTGTGCTCTTGAAATTTAGAGGCAAAGGAAGGTATTGATGGGAACCAATATCTCCAATACAGCCATATCAGCAAAATTACCGATATGGTGATCAGCATTGCAGCAATCATTTTATTTTGTCAGCACATTCACAACAAAGTTATGAATCAGGAGTGGCTAATGAGACACCAGTTAAAATAACAGGACTGTGGCAGAATTGTATGGCCTACTTTAGACAGCAGCATGTAATTTTGGAAATGGAGCTGGCACTTGTTTGAAGGGAAAGGGTTTAAAGGCAAAGTGCATCTTTCTGAATCCTCTACTTAGCTATTGTAAAAAATACTGATGTGTTGGCAGCAAGGATGGCTGCTTGGCTTTCACTTTTTCTATAATTACCTGCTCTGACCCCAGATCAGCTGTCAGGATGCCCAGTAAATGGGTTACATTAAAACTCTCCACACCATTTTGCAAACAACAAGAATCCCCACTGACTTGATGGGCACTGTGAGGTTCTTCTAAGAGACTGACGGCTGTGAAGGTTCCCCCTTCTTGGCTCAAGGAGATAGCAAACACAAGCAATGTTCTGACATTGCTAAGGCAGCTTATGCAGCACTGTTCTCTGCTCCACAGCTTTTCTTAGGGATTTCTTTCTTTCTTCTCACAAGAAGACAAATAGTTTTGGCTTTCCTTTATGCAAGAGCAGAGGAGAAAATGATCTGGGCTAGGAGTGTGGCCCAAGGCTCTAATAACCCCTTGTTGCCTCTGGACCTGCTCTACACTGAGATTTTCCCAGAAGTTCTGCCCTTTCACGATTCACAGGATACGCCCCAGCTCACAAACCATTTTGCTGAGAGGTTAAAGCCAGCTCTGGACCACAAAAGTTGTGGGCAATCATGTATGCAGGAACATGCTTGTCCCTGAGGCCCTAAAAGTGACCTTCCCTTCAGGAGCAAACAGCTCCAAGGAGGAGGATACATACCTGTGTCCCAGCAGTGGGACAAACCCTATCCCAGCACAGGGGCTTGGCAGTACTCCAAATATCTCAGGGAACAAAAATTTAGTTTTTAGTCTCTATTCCAGCCCAGAGCCGCCTGTGGATTTCTTACAGCAGCAACTTGGCCTCAAAAACTGCCAGTGCGTAACGCAGTGCTTCACGTACTGCACACTAGACAATTACTGTGGGAAGGCTGCTTTGGATAAGCAGAATTGCTTATACAAATGTTACCACAGTGGTCAGCTTTCTAGCCAGAAAAAGCTTCTTCCTTGTCCTGTGTTAGACTTTTCCATCCAAATCCCAGGCACTTGTTTCACTGGGGTTTAACTTTATTCAGCCTCCATTTTGAGATTAACAAGAAAGTTAATGACAGGATTAAATAATTTTCCTTAAGATTTTTTACTCCCCAAACTACGGATAAAAGAGGCACTGAATGTGCACAAACATATGATGCAGTCTTTCCCATGATTGTGCTTAAACCCCGCTTGAAAGAGAGACTTTTGGAACCATAAAATACTTTTATCTGCAGGATTGAAATTGGGTTAGCAATTTCCTCAAAGAACAGAAGAAAACTGACTGCTCTGGGTCATGCAGTGTGCTTGCATGCCTTTGAAGTAGTCTTTTTAAAATTAATGTCCCAGTGCACAGTTAAACTTGCAGCTATTTTTTTTTTCCTTTTCTGACACTAAGAGGTCATTGGAGTCAATAAGGTTATTTTTGATCCTGCTGGATAACCAGAGGATGGTGATGGGGAGCTGGGAAGTGCACAGGTCCCCATCAGCAACAGACAGTGAGTTTCAGAGGAACAATCCCACGTGCTCATTCAGACTTTGGTTATGCGTGAGCTGTCCCTGATTCTGGCCACAGTCACTGTCCCTGCTGCAGATTTATGTTGTTGTGCTTTCTCTGCTCATTACAATTTTCCAAGAGGAAAAGGCATTCATCAGCTCTGACATCAGACAAAATCTTACGAGGGCTGTTACCCAAGTCTGTTCGGCAATGAGAGCCCCAAGAAAAGTGTCACAACTCACTCTGCCCACATGGGCCATGGTAATGTGTAAAGGAGCATGAGGTCTGAAGTAATTACAAGCAGGAAATAATGAGCTAGCTCCAGTTTCCACGAGGCAATGTGGTCTAACGATTTAACTCTGAACTGGTGGGCAGGACTCCTAGATCAGAGCTTGGTCCTGCTAATAGCTGTGGGCAAGTGATTTAAATCTGTATTTTGATCTCTTTGAGAAGGGCACATGAGAGTTGTGATTTCTGGAGTGAATGGGTGCTGGGCTCTGATCTCCCTCCCTTATTGGAGGGCTATGCTAGTGAAAGAGAGCAGAAGATGAGCCTTAGAGTATTGCAGTCAGTTCCTGAGAGAACGTAGGAGTGAAAAATACTGAAAATCAAATGCATTCAGCAATACTTGGAGAAAATGGTTTTTAGCAGAGATACATCATTTTGACCTGAGTAACTTCATTTTTATGTTCACCTGTTGTTTGTCCTCTAATCTTTGTATTCCAAACCCTCTGCATCAAAGTCAGCTCATGATATGCCCATGTGCAGTACCTGCTACTGTGTATTGAGCTTGTACTGTATTGTCATGTAGTTAATAATTGGTTTTCTTGTCCATATTCTGGCAGATGACTCTGGACTGCCTGGTCTTATTTGGGCTGCCACTACTCTGATGTGGCATTCTTTTGCTTTTTCTCATTTTCACCTGCATCACAGTCCAAGTAAGCTGTTATGTGTAACTGAGATAGGACAGGGGTAATCATTGTCTTCCTCTGAATACACAGATGCATTCTGACACCTCCTAATTCTCAAGGCCAGGATGTCAATAAAAATTGGAAACACTGTGGCATCATCATATCTCACCTTCAATATAATCCTAACACAGAGTCTGTGGCCTTGGGTACATGGTAGAGATTTTATGACTGTGTTCAGTGGCTTTATAATGGTATATGATGATTGTGCTGTCAATACCTAGCTATAACCCCTGCCTGCTATACGGATTGTTCTGTTCCCTTAACTGCTGCTCTCCAGCCCTGAGCCCTAAATTTTAAATCTGTGTGAGAAATAATGTGCGTTCGCAAAATTAAGTCTTATATTCCTCTCATTATTAGTCATCCCTTCCCTGGCAGCTCCTGATTGTGGCTTCATGTTGTATTAGCATAAATGCAGTGCTTGAGATCCACCCCCTCCTCGTCCTTTTCTTTCCCTGATTCCTTTTCTAACTTGCAGGCTAAGAAGGGCCATTCAGTCAGAAGGTGTCAGGTGTGAAGTGGTGGAGTTTAACAGGAAAAAAATAACAGAAAAGACTCCATGAACAATGCATTTATTAGACTGTTTCATGTGAAGAGGGAAGAAAGCAGTTTTCAGAGAATAGAGAATAAAAATTACAGAGCTATGTGACTAGAGCTGAATTCAGGTTGAGGTTAGGTAACTTCCCAGTGTTTCTTGGGTGTTTTGATTTTCTCCTTTCTTGACTCAGGACAGCACTTGAAGAAAAGCCAACAGATAAGAGAGAAATAGGCCTAAACCTAAATCCTGGTCTTAGTTTACTGAAGGCCTGGGCAGTTCAGCTCTTGCTCCATGCCCAAACTTTGCATGTCATGGCCAGAGAGGAGATAGTTTGGATTTCCCTCCCTCCCAGTTTTCTCCAGCAAAACAAGGAACCACGATGAGTCCTGGTAATGAGCTGGATGAGAACATCATTTCACCATCTCAGGGGGATGCTGGGCACTGAGGGCACTAAGCTCATGGTGGCCACAGGCAGCCTTGCTGGGGACACCTCCAGCACCCTGGGGGCTCTGGCTCAGGTTAGGGCATCCCATCCAAAACTGCCCTACATCAGTCTCTCTCTGAGGACAGCTTGTCTCCAGCCTGGTCCAGGACCTTTTCTCCTGGATGGATCTTGGACACACCATGCTGTTGGGTCCAGCTCCAGCCCGGCCTCCAGCCCTGTCTGCAGCCGCTCCTAGTTGGACCTGGACAAGATCTTGTACCACTTTTTCACAAGTGTATTTATCCCCAGTTTCAAGGAAGAACTTCAACAACTTTTTCCTGATTTCCTTATTCTTCTTTGTTTTATTTTCCTGGGGGAAAAAAAAGCCCAAACAAACAAACCCCCTAAAAACAAACAAAAAACCCCACCCCACCCCAAAAGAAGAACCAGCCTCCCCTCCAAACCAAAAAAGAAAAAGAAAAAAGCATTGATAAACAAACAACCCAAGGAAAGGGGGAATTATGATGAAAAGGAAACTGATTTGAGTTGGGAAGAGAAAGGGAGGCTATTACTACTATTGTTTTGCTGTATCTTTTCTAAAGAAAAAAAAAATCCGAAAAGCAACCAAACCCTACACCTGCCCAGAAAATAATATATATTGTTTTAAAATGTACATTTGGCAAAAGCTTTCATTTTCATCAACCCCTTTATTGAAAGATGGAGTCTGCTGGTATAAGCCTATTTTCTGGTATGATAGGCTTGAAATAGGGATGGAAAGTCATATTACTATTTGATAAATTAAAATCTTAGAGATGGAATAATGATGTATGTGTAGAAGTCATGAAGGTCTTAGAAAATATTAAGAGTTTAGCTATTCTAGCCCGCAGCTTGGAACAGTTTTTGTTAATCCAAAGCTGGGAATAAAAATGTTTTTTTCAAGTGTGATTTGTTTGCTGCATGCTTGATGACTGGTTCTGTATTTTTGGTTTATTAGACCTTATGGAGTCTATTGGAATTTTTTTAGACTTTCGTTTTCCTTGGAATCTTTCTTCCTTTTATTTCTGTTAGCAATACTGTATTATCTTTAGTGTCATGTAGTGTTTTTTATTAGACAGCCATATTATCCTTTGTATGACAATATTATTTGCTTGGCATTAGCTGCTATAGGACTTGTGTCTGAGGTCTCCTAGCTCAACTCCTGTAGGTGTGAGCATGTAAAGGATGGGCTGGTTATGCAGAGTCCATGATCCAGACAGGTAGGAGGGAGGAAGGGGCAGCCCTGAAAGGTGAAGCCCTTGGCTGGAGCCAGCATTGTGGGTCAGTGTCAACAGCTGAAGGAATCTGGAGCTGTGCCATTTGGGGACAGCATTTACCACCACATGGGACTTGCTCCACAGTCAGGAACAGCCCAGTAAGTCAATCCTGAAGTGACTGAACTGAAGGAAAATGACTTTTCCCTATGGATTAAAAAATACATGTTTTAGCATAAAATTTCTGTTATATCTCACACACCTGACAGTATTCACCTTAATGAATATGAGTTGTAAATATATTGTATGGTGGTGGGTAATGGTGTGAGCTGTCCTGAAATGAGCTCTCTCTAAGTGTGGATACAACTAGAACTGGTTGCACAAAGCTCTGGGGACAGCCAGCCCAGGCCTCTGTTCTGAGACAGGAACACTTTACTGCAGTATGGGTACAGTCCATGTGTCTTCAAGGGCTTGTGGAGGGTTTAACTAAACTATCCAAGCCTTGAGCAGGTAAAAATTACATTCTATCAAGGATTATCAGTTAAACTCTCAGTGGCTTCTTGCTCATCACTTTGTTATTTTCAGAGATGAGGTCAAGAGGAACGATGAAGTGTGATGAGAGAATAATCCATTTGCTTCTGCTAAAATATGCCTAACGGAGCAAAAGGGAAATGGGCTATTCTAAAGATAGGGAAATAACCTAGCAAAAGAAAGATGGTTTCATAAATACTATTGCTGAGGAAGCAGAAACTGTATTATTAAAAGAATTATTCTTTTGACCTCTAAATAATTCCAAGTCTATAAAAGGCAGAATTTTGTCAATAAATGAGTGTCATTAAGACTGATCCATACAGAAAAAAAGATCATAAATCAGAAGGAGGAGGGCTGCTGTACTACAGCACAGCTACAAATTGCTGTTCCGCTCATTTCTGCATTGTTAGCAACCTGCTGATAAATATGAAATGGGCACAAAATGTCTGTAGCTATTTCATCAGCAAAATGGTCCAGCTTTAGAAAATAGATGGAGCAGGTGGCATTAGCTGAACACAGGCCTGGAAGAAAAGACAGTTTAGGTCTCATCTTTCATGAGGGTCCCTATAGAACACTGGATTATTTCCATTGAATTTATATCCATTGCACCTTGCTTCTAGGAGCACTCCAGTGAGGGCTGATTTGAGTTAAGTGACAAACATGGTGGTAGTATCCTTTACATGTTGCACCTGACTTACTCCAGGATTTCCAAGGACAAACTGGGTGCTTAGGGGCAGAACTAGAATGTTCTGGGGGTGATAAGCCTCTAAGTGGGAAAAAATGAAAGAGACTAAACCTCAGTACACACACTGCTTCAAGCCCCTTGAGGATTTTCCAGAGTTTAAAAAACAAGGCAGGAGGCAGGAAGCTACCCTAGTAAACATTCTCAGACTGTTACTCCTATCTTATCTAACATCTATTGAACAATATGTAACAGAACATGCCAGCTCAGTGGGTAAAAGAAAATAATTTTGCTAAGGCAAAGCAGGAGACGAGACAGGAAAATGGTGTGCAGAACTCATGGAATAGAAAGGAAGGAGGGAGACTAGAAAACCTCTGATGTGTGATTGAATCCAAATGTCCAGCCTAGGCTCAGGGGCACACTGAGGGCACATGAGCTTACACAGCTGACAGACACAGCAGATGCTTTGCAGTGTGCCTGGTTCTGTCTGGAACCCAAACCCAAGTAACACTGCAGTTAACGTGGCCAGTGTTGGATGGTGCTCTGGGCTCCTGGCCTGAACATCCTGACCTCTATTCTGTCCTGGTTCTCCTGCGGTCCATGTGTGGAAGAGGTGGCCCAATTACGCTGCCATGGGGCAGAGGGAAAGAAGACTCAGCCAGCAGCAGGCTGATGGGGGCAGAGGTACTGCCATATTCGTGGGCAGAGGATAAAAGAAGAGGTGATGTTGAGGGCAGAAAGGGTGATGCAAGGCCTGGGGGTCACAATGGGAAGTGGCTGAGAGGTTCTGAAGTGGCGGGGAATGAGGACAGACAAAACGTGTGCCCTAAGAAGAGCTAATGTACTTTGTTTTGCAAAGAGCTTGGCCTAGAGAAAAGTACGGCTTTCCCCTAGCCTGCCAGACAACATTTGTCCAATGATTTGGGACTAGAGCACAGCAGCAAGATAAAGATGATATCATCTTCCATTATTAAATCCTGATGGAGCATTTCTTAAATGCAGTCGGTTCAGACAAACGTGTTATTTTTTCTCTTGACGTGTGAGATAGTGAAAAAGTAGGACTTTCTCTTCCGAGTTTAGATTGTGGTTTGTCACTGATTAGAGGAAACAGAACTTCTCTGCACTCAGTGGCTCTGAGCCATCTCCATGAAGCTGGTGCAGTAAACACACTCTGACAGTAGGAATTAATGTTATAATCATATCAGGACTGTGAACCATAACTTGTTGATGAAGTTGTGAGAAGTGCACTTACCAGATATAGAATGTATGCAGAGCATTTGATGCATTAAATGTCAGATCCCCACAGCCTACATTCCAGAAATAAAAAAGGATAATTAATTTCCATACATCTTGGCACACTCCATTAGAACAGTGACAGCAGAAGCAAATGTTTTTACAAGTGGTTGCTGAAAAACTCTATTGAATTTTGGGAATAAGAACAGCAATTCAGGGTCAATCTAAAAGTTCATCTCACTCCGTATTTTCTCTCTGTAATGACTAGTGGCAGAGATTTCAAGAAAACATGAGAAATGAGGGAGCACAGGCTGATTTTTCTTTGATCTTGTCCTACCTTCTAGAAGTCTATGGTTCATGGACTTCATGTATTTTCATCACAAATTTAAGAGCCCGTGTTGAACCTAATTTTTTATTTGTCTAACCATTTTATTTTTAACCTAGTTTTATTTTTGGTGTCAGCAATGTCTCAGATCAGTGAGTTTCACACTTATGTATACATGTGTGAAAGAGCAATTCCTTGTGTCTCTTTTTAAACCTGCCACCTGATAATTTCCCCAGTTCCCTCCTACTCCTTCCATGGTGACATATTATAAAATTGAATAACAGTCCCTTGTTCACCTTCTCCAGACTGCTCATTAAGACCCTGAGCTAGTTTATTTCCAAGTTGAAATGCCATACTTCATGTACCATTTCCTCTCCTCTGGCTCATCACAACCTGGCTTTTCAGTACTTCTTGTGGGAAGCAAGGAAGAGCTGAACTTCAAACCCATTTCTTCTCAGAATTGCTTCCATCTGATAGATAGCAGTTGCTCCCATTTCCACCAGCAGCTGGTTCCCTTCCTACAATCTCCACCTGAAGATGGTTGTCTTGCTCTTACCTGGCAGCACATCTACTTTTCTGGACAAGCCTTTTCACTTAGCAACTCCTCATTATTTACTTGAGTTCTTTTGAAGCAGAGGAGGTTCCCCTCCCCCCCGCACCCCCTAACCCACTTCATTTTAGAGACTCCTGGAACCTCTTTTTTTTTAACATAGGCAAATCCAGAGCAGCACTGCATAAGCAAGGCATATATTCTACTTTCTCGTTTCAGCCTCTGGGGAATAACTGAAGTCAGTCAGCACAGCTGTGCTAACCTGCCCCAGGAAAGGACTTCTCTTTTACAGAGAAGAGGGAGGAATGCCAAAAAGACACAGAGATATTGGTAAGATGCAATGAACATATAAAAATCTAGAAATGTGCTTGGCTCAGGAAATCCCTGAAGCATATATAGTGCATGTTAGAGTGCTTGGGGAAAGTTTAGAGACCAGATCCTAAACTCTTCTCTAGATGAAAACTTCTGAAAACTAGTTGGAGATAAAGTTCTAGGCTACATGGACTTTTGATCCCACCTACTGCAGCTGCTTTTACTCTTAAGACAAGGATAGATCATCCAAGTCATGTTGAGCAGATTGGCCATTGCAGTGGGGTGGATGCAGCCCTGCTGGGTAAAGATGGGGCAGGGGGCTGGTGTTAAGGAGGGAGTGAGGGTGCTGGGGCCTTTCCCTCCTCTGGGAAAGCCGTGTTAACATGGTAAAACGTGTGTCTATGTATGAGATATTCCCTGCTGAGATTTTCACTGAGTTGGTTTTTGGCCTCAGTGGTCCCCATCACCAATTGGATTCCTCCCTTTGAGGCCTGAGCAGTTTCTTCTGTTGCATTTGTGCACCACCAAAGGGAGAGGGGGACTGGCTGAACCTCAGGGTGGTGCTGCAGGACTCGCTGCTGATCTGCTCCTGAAGTCTTACCCCACTTCTGTTCTTCCTTGTAAATATGGATAAACCTGTTTGAGCTGGAAAACATGAAGAACTCACACTAAGGGGCATGAAATCTTTATTCTGTGATGTAATTAGTTTCAAAAACTTCTATTCTTACAGAAAATGGCAATGCCCAAAATATGGTTAATGATTTTTCTGGAACTTAGTTAAAGACAGATTTTCAGGAACATAGAAACACTCCTTGGGCTCTTATAACAAATACCTCTGACACCTTTCTAAGTGTTTTTCTCACAGTAGGCCTCATGATTTCAAGAAGTTTGACAAAGAGCCTCTGTGTCTCAGGCCCATTCAAATGCTGCTAGATCATGGCATTCACTAACCTTTTACAGACAGAATTAAAATATAAAGCCACAGTCTACTCTTGCTATTCCAGGTTTTGTGTTGTGGCACTGAATGAATGGAAGGAAACATTTTACTGCATGGGGACAGGTAAGCGTCTCATTTGAACTGAATTACAACAAAAAGTTCTGTGATGAAGACTTCATATATATTAATGTTATACTTGTATTTGCACAAATACTACATTTGTAGCACAACAAAGATAAAGCACTGAAAAAATAAGCAAGGGAAAAATCTGTGCTTACATACTGAACACAGGATGTATAGGCAAAAAAAGCTAGAAAGGGTGATTATTATTTCAGGGTCAGGCTTCTCTGTTCTGCAAGGGTTAATTACTAGTGACAAAATTAATTGCTGTTATCGGAATTTTTAGAAACTATGGAAGGTGGTGGAAATGAGGGGCAGACAAGCAGGAGGGGAGGAGTGTAGTGTTACATTGCAGCTAAAACTCTCTTTGTGAGTATTAGCATTTCAGTGAGCAACAAATCTCTGAATTGAGTCCTGAACTTTGAAGGCTTTTGAACTTGTGTAGATTTCTGTGAGTGGGCAAATATACCTGAGGTTGTGTTGTACTTTAAATTTCCTCTGCAAAGGATGTTCCTCTCTGTGCACATTACAGCTTGAGCAGATGTAACCTTTCAGGTGTGTTTCACAGCATAAAACATGTCAAAGCCTGCCTCATGCACCTTGTCAGGGGGTTTCCTTGATGACTGGTGGTGGAGGCCTTTTTTCTGGTGTCAAAAATCATTGTCTATCTTCTTATCACACATCTGTGGTATAGAATTGAAAGCCATCAACAGGACAAACTGGGAACTTTGCTAGATTCTGCCTTGTAACACACTTTGCTTAGAAATTATAAATTAATCTGCTTAAATTTCCCATTTGAGTTGTATGTTCTGTAAGAACCTCATTGAATCACAGAAGTTGAAGCAGCATCTTGCTTTTCTTGACCTTCAGACTCTATTTTGGAAAGCTACCCTTTCTGTGAATTTACTCTTCTAATCTTCTGTGTTTAGCTATGGGATATTTTTAAGCTTACAGGTAGCTTATTCTTAAACTACAGACATATTTGGGGCACTAGAGAAAATGTCAAGTTGTTTGAGATACGGTATGTATCATTGTGAACTCATTCTTGGATTGGTTGTTACAGCTGTTTCTTGCCTTCTCAGAGAACAGGCACGGCTATGCCACGATTCAGCTTCAAGACAAATTAACTGGCGCTGGAAATGACATTTCCTTTGTGTTGAATTACATCCCTTTTTGTTTATGTACATGGTACCATGGAAGTTCCTAAGGTATCTTTTGTGCCAGAAATGAATACACAGAGTAGCTTATCCTGGTGTCAGTGCAGTTGAGCTGGAAATGAGTATGATGCATTATATACCTTTCCATAAGTGATGGAGCAAGGTTTTACTCCAGACGTGCTTAAGTGCTGGAGCAAATATCTCAACTGTGCTCTGCTGCTGCCTGTTGCTCAGGCCGTGGTAGGAAAGGATGGTGCTCACACCCAGGGCCTTGGCTCTGTGCTGTGCAGAACCATCACACAGTGCTCGCTGTGTGGGTCTCCATAGCATTTTCCTGAAGCCAGAATTATTTGCCACTTGCATCCTTCCAGCTCATGGAAGATGCCTTGCAGCCATTCCTGTGCACCTGGGGCTGGTGCCAGGAGAAAGCCATTCAGGTTGATTTCTTCTGAAATGAACTATTGTGCATACTTACCTTGGTAGCAGCTCATGTCAATAGTGGATTTGAGTAGTGGATTAGAGGGCACAGGGCACAAAATGTCTCTCACTCTCAAATGCCTTCTCAGCAGATGATTGATGAAGTATGAGAGAGATTGGTTGGAAAGCCTGTAAACTGCCTTATTCTTTTACTCCTTTCCTACCTCCCTCTGCTCCCAGCGTGTTTTCATACCTTTCTTACTGAAAGATTAGTTATTCATGAACTGCAGTCTTTACGTTTTTCAGAAACATTTGGCAGAAAGATGAACACCCATAAGGAGCAGCTGTAGGACAAACTCAACCATCAGGAAAGAAGCATTGAGAGGACTGCTGCAGGATTTTTCTCCTTTTTTTCTTTTCTTACATTTTTTTCTCCTCCCAGCATGCTTGTGCAATGGCTTTATACATCTAAGGCATCGCAAGTTAAATTTTGGCTGATGTTTTTCTAACACCCATATGGGACACTAACACAAAGTCATTTATTGCTCCAAGGTGCTGAACAACTCAGTCTCATTTCTGTTCTTTGGCCACTGAGGGAAACTGTACCCCAACCTTGTTCTCACCTGAGAGTTTATAGGAGGATGGCCTCATACTACTCCCTGTTTATAAGGACAGATAAAGGTTCAGATAAAAATTTATTTAGGTTCATAGGTTTATAAGGTTCAGATAAAAATTTCTGAACACTTCAGGTTTTGGTCTGAAACAGTCAATATATATAGTCTGATATTCAAACATGTTTAATGATTTTTCACATGGGTACCTGCAGAAAAATATTGAATATCTATATTCCAAAAATTATCTTTTAGATACTTAAGGCAAAGAACAGCTGTACTACAAATTAGGAGACTATGAAAAATGAGTGCCTCAGCTGGACTCTGTATAGATTCTGTACCTGGGTTAGGGCAATCCCAGGTAAAAATACAGGCCGAGCAGAGAATGGACTGAGAACAGCCCTGTGGAGAAAGACTTGGAGGTGTTAGTGGATGAGCTCTAGACATCTGACAATGTCTATTTGCAGCCTAGAAGGCCAACTGTGTCCTGGGCTGCATCTAAACTGCATGACCAGCAGGGCAAGGGAGAGGGTTGTGTCCCTGTCTCTGCTCTGCTCTGCTCTGCTCTGGGGAGATCCACCTGGAGTGCTGTGTCCAGCTCTGGGGCCAACAGAATAAGAAGCACATGGCCTTGTTAGAACAAATCCAAATGAGGCCACAAAGACAATCAGAGGGGTGAAGAATCTCTCTTTTGAAGCCAGACAGAGAGCTGGGCTTGTTCAGCTTGGGGAAGAGCAGACTGCCTTTGAGAGACTTTACAGCCGCCTTCCAGAACCCAAAGGGGGTCAGCAAGAAAGCTGGAGAGGGACTTTTCACAAGGGCATGTAGTCATAGGACAGAGAGGAATGTCTGTAAATTGAAAGAAGGTAGGTTTGGACTTGATATTCAGAAGAAACTCCTTACTTTGAGGGTAATAAAACACTGGAACAGGTTGCCCAGAGAAGTTATGGGTGTCCCATTCCTGCAAGTATTCAAGGTCAGGTTGTATGGGGCTTTGAGTAACCTGGTCTAGGGAAAGTTGTCCCTGTCCATAGTGGGGGTTTTGGAACTAGATGATCTTTAAGGTCTCTTCCAACCCAAACCATTTTATGGTTCTATGGAACATTGATTTACTTTTGAAAGTCTGAGAATGGACAACAAATTCTGTCTCTCCCTCCAGAACAAGCCTCTCTCATAGATCATGACCCAATTTCTCTAGTCAGAAGATGGTGTTTGTATCAGAAATGCTCCAGGACTTCTTTCTGTGAGAGCCACATTACAAATGACAAAGCACCTGACTGTCACTGGACGCTACTAGAAACATGCTTTCCCCCACCCCTCACCTGTGTACAACACTTACATTTGCTTTGGACAGTGTTTGTTTATCCATTCAGGAAACACAAAAAATTCCTCTGTTGTAGATACCCCTTCACTAGGCTATTTTCTCCATTTTCTGGATAAGTGGGAGGTTAGCTGAGTTCATGGAAATCCAAGTATTCCCCTAGCACTGGCTTCTACCTCGGAGTACTCAGTCTGTTGGAGTTGATACTCTTCATGTTTTGATCCACGTGTACGGTCTACGTGATCAACTACACAGCTCCACTCTCTGTTAGGAGGATTTTTTTCTACTAATTAACTCATTTATAGTCCAAGTAGTCCCAAGCCTACAGTGAAGACATTTTGCCATTAGAATATTTCTAAAAACACTTTTTCAATTATTAGGGATATTTAACTTTATTTGAACAGCTGTAGTACTGACATGACTGGGGTTCAAAAGTGTATATTTGGCATAAAATCATCCTTCCTTTAATTGCAAATTAGTGTAAATCTAGCCTTCATAAAGCCACAAAGCAAGAAGATGTCAAAGACTATTACACTGTGTTGTGTTAGATTGGTGTGTGAAACATTCGGAAAAGGCTCATCTCAATTATAGCAGGGCAATAGACAGCTTGTGTTTTTTTAAATGGCTAGAAGGGGAGTTGGGGATGGCAATTAATACCCTATTCACTATCTTCCTATAGTATGATCCAAATATCTTGTCTCACTGATGGAAAATATATGTGCTTGTTTGCTCTGATTCAAACAACTTAAAGAGCAAAGCAATGGAGTGGCTTGAAAATTAAATTAAACTAAGAGTGGGGGATAAATACAGACAAGCAAGTGAAATTGTCCGCATTTACGTGTGTCCTCCCACACCCACTTTGTTACTATTGCCCTAAAAGAAATACCAAGGTGCTTTACAAATGTGAGCAGAGCTACCTAGATATGTCATTATTTTTATCTGGAAATACTTTGCCACAATTCTGAGCTTAAATCAGGCCAACTAGATGTTTACTACATTTAAAAACCCAGTGGAGGTGAGATGGATGACAAAGGGTGAGGGCTGGAGGCCATGTAGTGTTAAAAATGTAACTAACTTAAAGACGTGGCAGATATCTCAGATAATTTTTTTCCCTCTGATTTGGCAAAGCTGCGTACTTGGTCATTGAGAACATGCATTTTTTTCTCAACAAAGCTTGGACAGTTTGGAGTTACTAAAGAGTGTATCCCTTTTCTTTATTAAATATGATATTTTTTTATAACATACTTTTAAAAGTTTGAGAATTTTTCAGTCTCTTCCACACCTGGTTGAAGGTGGTGTGTTTATTTAAAGAATCAGTGCCCTCCTTTTATCTATGTGATGTGGAAATTTAATTGAAAATTTTAAGTCTGAATACTTCTAATTCTTACCTTCATAATCAGCTTGCTGGTCTCCATGTTAACTTGCCTGACTGAAATGACTTTTTCCAAGTAGTTAAATGTAGGCCTGCTTGAATTATTTTTTTAACTTTTCCTACATATGTTTTATTTCAAAAATAGGATGGAAATTTCTCAAGGCCAAAAATTTTCCCAGTTTTTGACTAACCTCCCCTCAAAAGTTTGCAAATTTCAACAAAAACACTCTTTCTACACCCTATTTCAAAAGTTCCTTTCGAATTTTTCTGTACAAAAGAATGTTTTTTTCTGTGCAAGTCAGCTTTATTTCAAAGACTGTAGGAAAGCATCTCAGAAGCCACAGTTCTGTGTGCTGGTCAGCAGATTTGCATAATAGGAACTTTTCCAACCTGGAGGGAAGATTTTGAAGCACATGAAGCACATTAGATACTCATGGGGTTTTCCCCTAAAAAGTGTATGTCTATGTGTGAGAGAAAAAGACTAATTGAATGTCAGAGACTGGGTCAGGCTACGGTAGTTCTAGTCTTGCAATGTGAAGTTAGAAAATTACACCTCTAAACAGCAGAAAGTTGTGAAGGGTGGAAGGCAACAGTTGTGCCAGAGGGAAACATGTTATGTTCCTCTTGCACTTGCCCCTTGGTGGCTCCACAAGGGAAGAGAGCTCTTCCACACCTTCCTTCAGCTTGCAACCTTAGCTCCCATTTCTGGACACAGTGTCCTCAGAGTGACGTGAAACCAGAGAGGAAAATGGTAAGTGAAGAACTCTCTATGCTTCTAAATTACCTTTGTTACTATACTGTTAACTTGGCAACAAAATGAGTTTGGAATAGATCCTGGAGTTTTTAATTGCTTGAGGCAATCACCTCGGTTATTAAGTCACTGGGGAGGATTCGGCTGAGGGAATCACACCGCAATGAGGGGATGCAAATCCATCACTGGTAGGTGTGAAATAACTCTTGTGTATAAAACATTCATTACTTTCCTTTGGGTGTTACTGCCAAAGTCATCACCATAAACTAAGTGGACATGGGGTAATCTTTCTGATATGTTGCTGCTTGCTATAAAGAGGTGTAGGAGGATCAACGAGCTCTCCACATGATAAAGTAATATGCCATTAAGGATTGGCACTATATAGGAGGAAGGGAAATTAGCAATTGATTAATGAACCGACGGTGTACCTGTCAATAAGGGAAACAAGACCCAGGTGTCTGCATTCACTATACAACACCATTTCTGAAAGTAGGAGCAATTTTACCAATACCTGTGTGACTAAGGTAGGGTCTAGTGTCTTGGGTTACAGAGCTTGTACAGCTGTAGAGCACATTTAGAGCAAAATCTCTCTACAAGAGGGAGACAAGACATTTCAAGGACTGCATTAGACAGAGGACAATGTTTGATACATAATTTGAGAGTTATTATATAAGCCATACAAATAAATGGATAAATACATTTACAGAAAGACATCCTAAACATTATCACTTTCAAATGTCTGCCATTTGGCAAGCTATTGGTCTCTATTTTCTTTTTCTTTTGTGAAAAGCATAGGAACTCATCACAGTTTTCAGTTGCTATAAACTGGAGTTGTTCTGTGAAAGCCAGAGGGCCTCAAGCAATTTACAACAGATGAGGAACTGTGTTTTGAATAAGATGAAAACCTCAGAGATCCTCTGAAGGCAAGAATAAAAACTGTCAGCAGTCTCCACCTCTTCCTGCAAGGGCAGCGAGGTTGTGGAATTCACTGGAGTACTGGTGACACCGACCTCCTTTGGCTAGTCTGAATGTGAACTGGATGAGGTATTCCAGCTCTTTGACTTTCCCAATGCCCCGGGCATTTCACAAGAGACATCTCAGTAAATGAGATTATCCTGAGACAATAGTGCAACCAGGTGAGCCCTGCCCTGTGTGGTCTGTCTGAACCAGTGTACCAGGCACACTTCCCATGAAAGTCAGTTGTGAAGGAGTCATAGTTGAGAGTTATAAGGGATATGCAGAGATGCAGTCAGAAAAGCAAAAGCTCTTCTGCACTTGAAATTGGCCAGAAGTGTTAGAACCTACAAGAATGAGTTCTTAAGGTATGTAAACAACAAGGAGAAGCAGAAGGAAATTATTGGCCTGCTGTCAAGCAAGAGAGGTGAATTAGCTCCCAAAAATGCTGGAAAGGTTCCCAACACATTCTCCATCTCTGGCTTTTCTAACACTATTGTTTTGATAACAAAAACCCAGGTTGATGCAAACACAGACATCCTGTCAAAGAAGATTTGGTGTGTGAACAGGAACTTGATGGGCCTTGATGTTATCCATCCAAGAGTGTCGTTATCCAACCAGGGGGCTGATTGATATAATTGCAATGTGACTTTCCAGATTCCTTGGGAAATCAGGAGACTGGGGTTATCCCAGAACATGGGAAGAAGACTGCTATCATCCCCATCTACTAGGTACTTGTAAAGGAGGATCCAGGCATTTATAGGTCCATTAGTCTTACTTGAGTCCCTGGGAAAGTTAAGGAATGAATCATAAAATCACAGAATTGTTATGGTTGGAAAGGACCTCTGCAGGACCTCCAGTCCAACCCCCTGCCAAGGCAGGGTCAGATAGAGCAGGTTACACAGGAATGTGTCCAGGTGAGTTTTGAGTGGCTCCAGAAAGGAAGATTCACAACCTCTCTGGGCAGCCTATTTCAGCGCTCTGCAGACCTCAACATAAAGTTTTAATTTATGGCCATTGTTCCTCATCC
>VYXF01006257.1:1419892-1466269 GCA_013397295.1 Polioptila caerulea | reverse complement strand
GGTGGGGTGGTGTTTTAAAAAAAGCGTGCCTCCTTTTTTTTTTTTTTTTTTTTTTTTTTTTTTTTTTTTTTTTTGCTTTTGTCTTCCCAGCCTTTCTTAAAGCAGACGAACACATTTTGCTTTCTTTTCACAAACATCAGCTCTTCCCCTGCCCCAGCCAGTCCCCACCGACCCAAGTTCCTCTGTTCCTTGTATGGGAGCCAAGAAGTTTGGGGACAAAAGCTTCATTGTATGTTTGCTTCCATTGTCACGTCTGTCCTCGTTTTTTAACTACTGGAATAGGAATTCCTTTGTAATCAGAATGGGATTCTTCTCCCTTCTCCCCTGCCCTCATTATCCCCCCACCCCATTTTCTGTCTGGGTGTTAGAAAGGAATACATTGCTCCCGAGTCCCCAAACATTCTGGAACTTCTGTTCCTTGGGAGGTGCCCCTGGTAGTTTGGGCAGGGGGCTGCAAATCCCCAGTCACTGCAGGGGGAGACAGATCCCACTGGGAATGGTTCCTGGAGAAGGGGCAGTGGGGTTTCAGCAGGGTTTGAGCCTGGTGGCAGGTTTGGGAGTTTGGGGGCATGTATCTGCAGGCTCTTTTTCACCTATAGATGACATTTCCTTTTAGGCTATAGACCATGGAGACCAAGGCCAGCATAGGAATTGCTTTGGTCATCTGGTTTCTGTTTTGTTTTGTGGTTTGGGTTCTTTTTTTTTTTTTGTTTTTTCCATCCTCTCAGGTCTCTGAGAATGTGAGAAGCCATTCACTTCTTCTTTAATGTGTCCAGACCAAAAAGTCTGACACCAGATTAGGTACTCTTTTGAGTTCTTGCAGCTTGACATGCTTGATGTCATTGTGGGTAAAGATGGGACAAATAGGGCTTGTCAGGGAAAAAAGATAGATCTTTGTCACAGACAAAACAGATGGATAGTGATGAGCAGATCTGCCAAGGCCATCATGTGGCTTTATCAGTTTTTAGAGCAAAATTGACATTGTTGATATAGAGAATATGTTCATGATCCATCACCAGAATATCAATTGAAATTGTTGCTATTGATGTATTAATATTATTATTGATGTTCCTTGCACTGTTAAAAGACTTTCTGGTGTTTTAATAGCTCTTCTTTAAAGAAAAAAATAAATGTCAGCATTAATGGGAAGTTGTGGTTCCTGAGAGGGAAGTAAGACTCTTGCAAATATAGACAAAAACCTTAGTACTGTGTCCATGGCTATTTTTAGATGTGTGCACAGGGAATTGTATGGAACGCTTCCATTAATACTTCAAATACTGAGAGCCTCTGAAGCCTTGGGTGTGGGAAGACTCTGGAAAATGTTTTAAAGACCCTTTCTTTTATACTCATTCACCATTGTCTGGGTGAGAGGTGAGGGGGAATTGGGGGATATTTGCAATAGGACATGGGTCACTCCCCTGAGAATCAGCTGTGGGGGTTGTTGTTTTTCCTTTAAGCAGACCCTGGAATTGGTTAAATTCTGCCTGCCAGGACAGGCAGTGTGCTGGAACACTGCAGAGGGAACAGCCTGCTCCTTGGGCTGGGAGAGCTTTGTTGGTGCATTCTCCCCATGCAAGGAGCTGATGGCTCCAAAGCCTCACAGGCAGTCAGCTGTGTGTTCTGGCCAGTGTGCAGGGGAGGCACCAGTTATTCACACTAATCCTTGGTCCAGAGTAGGCAAACTGTGGCTTAAATGTCTTTCTTTTTGTACAGAAATGCTCAGTGCAGCAGTGGTGGAATCAGGAGCTGGGCTGTACATCAGCCCCTGAGGCACTGGGAGATTCTGTGGCAGCATTTGGCTGAAGTGAATTGAGAGATGGGGCAGCAGCAAACTGACCTAATGTGAGAGGCAGGTGACTTCTGAAGTGACACATTCAGTGCCACCTACAGCAATGGGCTGTATTTTGGTAGAATCCTTCAGTGCACTTTAACAGGGATCTCCTGAAGTGTGAAGATTGCAAATGGATATTTCTCTTTAAGATGCAATGGCAGAGTAGAGCCAGCCCTACAAGCATGTTTCTAGGCAATTTTCTCTTTCAGCACATATGGCAGAGCCCTGAAATGCAGGGATACTTGTGCCTGGCATTGCTGTAAAACACTTTGCACTTGAGGAAATACCGAGTGTCAAATCAAGCCCAGCTTATACAATTGGCTGTAACACAAAAATGAGCTCTTCTCTTTGCAAACTACTGTTTGAATATGAGCTTACACAAGAGGCTGTGAATGTTGCCTGTTCTGCAAGGATGATTTTTTTATTTTTTTTTTCCCAGAGCTGTGAAACTCTCATATTTCATCAGTGAAATCCATTGAGGCTTGACCAATGCTGGTGAGATGTACAAAGGCAGTAACCACACTGCTCAAAGTGCCAGCCTGGGAAATCTTGTTACCATTTAATGCATGTAATTGGGACTAGGCAGCAACTCTGCCAAATTCTGAGCTCTGCATGGGTATTTCCTAGCTTGCAGAACTCCTGTGAAACTGAATTATTTCTGGGAAGTTACGTGGTTTTTTGTTTTCTTTTCTGGATCTGGATGGGACATACCACGCTAACCCACAGAATTTTTTACAAAACAAGGGTTTGACAGTAGAGCTACAAAGCAGAAATTCATGTTAGCTGTTGCTGAGCCTCAATTTTTTGTATTTGCACACTAAGTGCTGAAAGTCAAGTACATCTGCATCTAACAATATTATATTACTTCTTTCTTTTTGAAGCTAATTGTGAACCTGTGGATGGTAAATTGACTTGTCTGAATCATAGTACATGTAAGGAATGATAATGCTATATTTTATATATATAACACAATAACTGTCAATTATAATCTGGTTTTGTTATGTTAGAATTCTGAAAGAGTGGCCTTATGTGACACAAGATGAAATATTAACCCAAAGGATCACTGACTTACTGTGGACTCTATGGAAGGGAGAGTTATGGGGGTGTTTCTCAGTTAAATATCTGAGCAAGGTTTTGGGGCAGCATCATGGCAATTAGGTGCCAGGGATCCAGATCTGGATTCTTTGTTCTAGTTCTGTTTCCAATCCCAAGACCTCCAGGGTTTCTGGTCAGTTTATGGAGCCTGGCTCATCTCTGTGCAGCAGGAGAAGTTAATTGCTTGTTTAAGTGAAACACTGCAAAGCCTGCTGGCTGCTCTGCAGCAGGAAGGATTAGCAGCTGGAGTCCCTGGCTTCTAATCCTGTCTCTATGACCAAATAGGAAAATTTTTTTCAGAGCAAGGTCTCAAGTAAGAACCCTCAAACAGAAGTGGCATTTTGTTAACGGAGGTGAAAGTTAGTGAGCTGTAGTTTGGGTTTTATTAAAAATTGAGAGATAGCAAAGTGAAATGCAGCTGGAAGCCTTCACACAAAATTCTCTGGGTACTGGCTAAGGCTGTGGAGTTTGTCAATTTGCATCTGCAGAAGTTCAGTCCTCAGTCTTATACTTGCAATATTCTAAAAATAAATGTTAAAATGAGATATGGCAATGGGCCTGCTGCCTCCAGAGAGCTCCTGGAGCAGGGTGGGGTTTGGCTGTGCCAGTTTGTCTTGACAGTCAGGGATTCAGCCTGAGGACTGAGCAGGAGGCAGAGTTGGAGATGTTGGCTGTCACCCACAGCAAGGAATGCTGCTCTTGGTACTCTCAGTTTTGCTTTAAGTGCCATTGAACACGAGGTGAGAGGAACTTGCATGTGGAGTAGGCTGGGTTCACAACCATTTAGAGAATCACTGCGAATCATTTTGAATTCTAGCAAAATCTGCTCTTGCAAAACCTTTTCTCAGTGACAAGAGCTGTTCTCTGAGGCAGAACCAACCTAGGAAAGCTGTGATGGGTAAAACAGTTATGAGCCATTCTTAAATACTTTCTGCTTTTGGAGAGAAATAAGAAGAACCAGAAAGGTCATGAATTATTACTTTTTTACAGTAGAAGTGGAAGAGTCTTGGAGAACAGCAATTTGACTGTACCTACCTGAAGCCTCAACCAAGCATTGAGTGCTAAATGCTCTGTGGAAAAATGGAAGGATTCTTGTCTTCATGAATTTCTCCTGACCTTAGGTTATGACAAAGTGCAACAGCTGGGTGAAATGTAGCCTGCATGGAATTGAGAGGATAAGTTAGAAAGTAATGAGCAGATCATACATAATAAATAAGTGGATAACAAGAAATTGATATGCCTACCATATGGGAGCTGAGATGGATCTGAATAAAAAGAGCTGTGCTATTCTCTATAGTGAATTCCCAGCACTCAACTTTTTTTTTTAATTTTTCCATTATTTAAAGATCAAAAACTTTGGGCAAAATCATCTCCAAAGTCTATAAGATGTGCAATTAATGCAGTTCATTAATGCTCTGCTCTCTGTGGGTACCAAAAGCCAGACTTAGTGAGTGTGGCCTTACCTTTAATTTACAGATTCTTGAAGGCAGATTAAAAAGTCTGGTACTATGTAAGGCTTCCTGTAGGAGCTTTTTGCTACTGGCCCTTGGAAGCCAATACATCTTGACTGTGGTTTTGGTGTGGTTAAGATAAATGAGAGAAACAACTTCATATTTACAGCTCCCATGGTGAAAATTCATTGCCAGTGTTTGCCCCTTGCCTAATGTTTCTGGTTGAAAGATTTCGTTTTCCTTGTGTGTATTTTACTAAGTACATTTTTTGGTCTTTACCTTTTGGTAATTGAGCCCCTTAGAGAACTGTCTGGGTGTCCCTAAAAGTTTTTTACTCACCCTTACCTCTCTGTGTGCATATGGAAGTGGTTATTGTTTGCTGTCTTACCTTCAGCAGCAGCACTGAAACCCTGAATTCAATGTTCTTAGGCTTTTGGCTCCCAGCTCTTGAGAATAAATGCCACCTTGGTTCTGGAAAGAAGCTTTAATTTTATTATGCATTAAATAATTAGAAAAAATACTTGGTATGTTTGTCTTTGCAGAATTGTTGTTCTAAGCCCTAATTAGTGCTACTCTAAATCTTGCAGGACTGTCTTGAATATGAGGATTTGTTCAGAGCAAGTACAGCTGTAATTAATCTTTGCATTCCCATCAAGAAATGCTGGCACATGCTGTGAGAAACAAGGAAGGAAACTTTCAGTTCAGGCTGTCTGAGCCAGTACCCAACTGCAGCTACAAACCACTGGAGTAATCTCTTTATCCCTTTCTAGTGTGCAGGAAAGGTCTGGGCAGAGACCAAATCCAGCCCAGTGAGCCTTTAGCTTTGATTATGCTGTTTAATTTCCTACTCAAGAAACTTTCTAATGGACCTCAATCATTCAGGAGACTTTAAAATTGGCAACTAGTGTCACCTTAGAGATTCCCAGTAATGAAAATGTATTCCAGAAATCAGAGAAGTTGGGCACATTGAAAGGTGCACCCTTAGAATGACAAATGGAGTCTAATGAAGAGTTCCTTCATGGAAGCTGGAGAGCACTCTCATATTCACTAATGAGCATCTGTGTGGGTTAAAGCCATGGTAGCACAAGGACAACTTTCATTTGAGTTGCTACAAAAATATTTCATTATGCAGAGACTTGTATGTTAATGTTTATCTGCCTGAAAACAAAGAATATTGTTTTTAGTGGAAGGGCTCCACTTGTCCGACTGGTTTCATCCATTCAGTCTCAAAGATACAATTGGAAAGGAGACTTTTATAGTTGTGTTCCCATTATTTGGGATTCAGAGTTTTTGGGGTATGAAAGCTACGTGCACTATTGAGGATCCAGCAAGGACTGGATGAGCTGTGTGAAGGAAAAGAGAGAGCTCCTGCTACTTGCTGTGTGCTGTATTAGCAGTTTTCTGACCCTGTGGTTGGTTTCAGGAAATCGAGGGGGAAAAACAGACACTGCCCAAGAAGAGGTGACTGGTTTTGTTAAGCCTGTCTCCCTGACATGGCTCTCTCTGCTCAGAACAGCAGTGCTGACAGTGCACTTCAGAAAGTTCCAGTTTTACAAGTCAGCCCTTTGTACCTTATTTATATGTTCTTTGTGGTGATTCAGCTTTCTTTTGGTACCCATTCAGCTTTTTATTGGTACCAAACCTTGAGCTTTTCACCTAGAACTGGGGCAGTGAGCAAGGATGTTTTCAGTGCCTTTAAAATGTTCTAAAAGGTTCCCTTGAGAAAAAATAGCAAGAGGTTAAGGCTTGGATTTTTCAAAGGGGCCACTGAATTTAATAGGATAACGGGTAATGAATGCTTTCAGGCTTTCCTGAATATCCTAGTTTACTGTAAGCTATGTAGGATCAAGAACAAGTAATGTGAACAGATGGACAAATAAGCAAAACATTAAAAACTAGGTCTGTTTTTACAAGAAAGTTTTATTGGCATATCTTCTGTATTTTTATACTTAGCAGATTTTGAAGTTGTTCTTTACTCGTCACAGTGACAGTGAATGATGTTTAATGAGCCTCTGTTCTTTAAAAGATGGGACCTGACAGAAAGCTGAAAAGGCAAACCCAGGTAGGGTGGTTAGGGAGCAGTAACCTGCTCAGGTGGTGATGTTGGACCCTTGCTACCCATCCAAATCCTGACCTTTTTGCAATGACTTCTCAAAAAGATTGTGGTGTCTTTAACCTGCCCTTCTTCTGTTTCTTCCCCTGCTCCTGCTGTCTCCCAAACAAGCCTGGTTTGCCTTAAAATGTGGGGAGTTTCAATGAATGCAAACCACTCTTGGCTTCAGCTTACCTTGGGCTGTAACTCTGGGCAGACTAATCCTGGTGAGCCATAGGAAATGGTGGTTTGGGGGAGTTGTGCTTTGCACTGTGCTCTTGCTTATATTGGGTGGGTTTTTTGGAAGCTGCTCTTTAGAGAAGGGGCAGAGCAGCCTGGGGGAGGCTGAGCACAGCCCCTGAGGGGCTGGCACACTGTGCTGCAGTGCTGGGGAAGGAACAAACCACGGGCATCACAAGTGGGCACCAATTGCCTTAACCTGGTGCTTGCCAAGGAGTGATGACAGTGTCTTTATCTCACTGATCCTTCTCCCAAGCAATGGGTCCTTTCCTGGAGCCAAAAGAAGATGCCTGTACCCCTGTACCTCAAGGAGGAGTTTAAGTGTTTGTGTTCTGTGTTACTGGAGTCTCTGAAGTGTTCAGGCTGTTCAAATCCAGGCTCTGTTTCACAGGTATTGAGTGAGGGGGAGGAGGTGAGCAGAGGAAGCAAACACTGACTTTTGGCTTCTGGGTTTATATGCAGTGGTAGCTGTGCAGCAGGGGAGGGTTTCATAGATCAGATGACTTAAGATGCATCTGAATGTGATGCTGTTCCAGGAAATATCTCAGTGCTCCAGAGTGCCACAAACCAACCAGCTGATAAGCAAACACTAGTGGAGGGAGCAGAGCTGTTGAGTGCCCTTCCCAAAGGAGAAGGTTAGCTCAGGGTTTCACTTCTCCTTGCTCAGCTGCACTGCTGGAAAAGCTTCTCTCACAAAGGAGAAGGCAGCGTGGTCCCCACCTTCTCAGCAGTTTGCAGCTGCACCTAAAGCAATTCTGAGGAGTAAACCTGTTTCGCTCTATTATTGACTCAGGATTTGGGGGAGGGCAGGAAAACTTCTTGGAAACATCATGCAAGATTTTCTGTTTGAGAAAGTGGAAAACATGTTGCTCTGAGAAGTAATTTATTGACACCTTTCGAATGTCTCCTCTGTATACAACACAGATTCCTGCAGTCAGACTGTGGCAGACTTGTGCTTCACTTGGCTCTCCTCCTGAACAAACTGTTGGCTGTTTGTCCTTAGAAGGTCTGCTCTCCACCCCCAAAGCTCTTAATTTGACTTGCTTTCCTTGATACTCGCTTAATTCTACTTTGGAAAACTCAGTAGAATCTCAAACTGGTTTATTGATGGAGCTCTTTCCCATTTAATTCCACCTCTGAGTTCAAGACTTTGATCCATGTGGTTTCAGTGTGGTCAGAGTACAGTAGTGAATCAGTAATGGTGTTAGATGTGGGCAGGAGACAGAAGAGCCACCTACTCTGGCCTCTTTCTCTGTCTCCTCTCTCCCAGCCCAGCACATGCATTCCTGGTTGCAGGGAGTTCAGCTGGCCATCCACGTGGCTGGACTGCTGCCCTCTCTCCAGTTCAGTAGGATGTGACCGAGGCTTTAATTAGGATTTTTATAGGCTAGTCTGCTCAACAGCTTGGAAAAGTTTGTTAAACTCACTGTATTTTCCACTGCAGCTTGATTCATTTCTATGTGTTGCTGAGGCCTTAAGGATAGAAGCTGTCACCTATTTCTAATCACAGATTTCATCTTTAGATTTATTTCCAGACCTGAAAGAGAACGAATTCTGAAATTAAATTAAAAGTAGTTTAGGTTGCATGAAATCTTCATACTGAAGTATCAATAGGGTGAAGGTTTAAGTGCAGATTTGGAGAATTCCTCCTCCTCATGCCCAGGCATCAGAAAGGGAGAGAATGTTTAGAATAGCTGATGTGTTTTGATGTAAATAGATAAAAATACTTCCAAGATAATACCTATAAATATGGTCACAGAGAAAACCTGACTTTATTGTGAATGGAAACTGAAGTTTATTTCAGGTCACCAAAGGTCCTTGGAGGTTCATTCATCTGCTGCACCCAGCACACAGAGCTGTCAGTGGCACTGGAGCAGGAGAGGGGAGAGGGCAGTCACTGCTTGGGTGAAACCCCCTCAGAGACCCAAAATACAGCTGGGAGCCAATGAAATAAATGTTCTTGGCATGTGACATGGGACAGCTTGATCTGGGGGATTTCCAGGTGTGTGTGAAGGTCGCAGTTGGTAGGTACAAGGCTTGGTGTGAGTGGGGGACACAAGGTGCTGAGGAGCTTCTCCGTGCAGAGGGCAGGATGAGAATTTCCACTGACTGGAAAGGCACTGGGAGGGCAGGCAGGGTGACACCAGGCAGAAACTGCACCTCAGAGTTCAGAGCTGCTCAGTTCTTAGTCTCTGAGAATTAACAAATACCAAACTTTTATTGAGGAAGGAGGGGTTTGTTTCTGGGGCAAACGTTTTTGAGAATGAGACGTGCAGCTGCCTTGAGGAGTCCCTCAGACCTGCCAGCCTTGTGTTCTTTGTGCTTGAGCCTGCCAAGCACTGAGGTAATGGGCATGGGGCACACCTTCAGAGTAATGTAAGCAAGGTGGAATTTCATTTCTTTCTGCACTCTATTCTCTACACACTTGATTTTATAGGAATCAAAGTGTTTAGTAGCACACCTGAGTGCAGCTAAGACTTAAGCTGCATTTTAGCTGAGTTTTACCTAAAACCCTACTTTTAGATACTGAGCAGCTTTCTGAGTTTTGCAAGACCATCATTTTACTGTGCCCATCTAAAAATGTCTCAGTTGTATACACACAGACAAAATGAGAAAATCTTACTTAGAACAAAATTGTAAAGAAATATGAGGGATGAATGACACTTTGCAATCCTTCTAGTCACCATTTAACAACAGACAAATTTCAGTATGACATGTCTGAGCTGATACTTCCCCAGAAAGTGGAGCATTAGGACACTGCAGCAAATCCTTGGTGTGTAAGTGCAGCAGGAAGCATCGTTCTGCAAGATACTCAAGGTTATGCCTCTTGGAAGTGCATCCAAGTTGCTGAGCTTTCCAGCTGGCCACCTGCCATGGAAAAGTCCAAGCTCAACATTCTCTCATGGCTGGTGTTAGCTGCTTTTTCAGCCCACAGGATCCAAGATATTTATTTCCCATCCCTTGATCTGATAAGATTTGAAAGGGAAACTTGCTGGTAAACTTGTGATTTAGTCTTGATCAGATAGTCAGTACTGCTGACTGGATGAATTCAGAAGGTTCTTTTTCTTGGTCACTGTCTGTTTGAGTTCTGCTGGTGTCTCCTGTAAACAAAACAAGTTTGAGGTTTGCATTCTGACCTGCTGAGAACAAAGCATGGCCCAGGGGTCACGGAATAACGGGATTGTGCATCATTCCAGGGCATCTAAAAACATCCAGGTGCTTCTAAACTCTGCTGGGTTGGTTGAAAAGGCCCATTTCCCCATGGCAGCCGCCCACTGAGAATAAACGGGATAATTTGCTGGTGATGGGCCAGAATCTTGGCTCCATCCCTCCTCCTGCAGCTGGGGTCCCTGCCCTAGCTGTGGCAGCAGTGCTGTGTAGTTGCCTTTGGGTGTTGGGCTGGCTGTGCCTGGAAGGAGAGGCTGAGCCTGGCTCAGCTCGCTCGGCTCCGCAGAGAGCGGCCGGTGTGGGAGATGAAAGGGAGCACTTGCACACAATGAATTCCCTTGGACAGCTGGCAGGGAAACAGGAAGGAATCCTTCCATGGGATGCTTAGGAGTAGGTCTGGTGTCCACTCGTGCCAGGACTGAGCCGGGCTCGCTGCTGATGTTGGATGCAGTCGTTGGACTCTTTCTGTTTTTTAAACATAACTGTGATTCTTCCACATGAATTTGCTCTGTGTCCCCTTGGATCCACTCCTCAACTCTTGCTAGCTGCTGTCAGTGAAGGGTAGGATGTGCTGAATCCCTGTGCCTGATGTGCAGGTCAGTCTGGTTAAGGATTTTTCTAGATTTGGTTTTTTTCAAGCTAACCTTTAGTGTGTGTTACACTTTGTGTTTTGTTTGTGGCCAGTACTGTTTTCTCTGCTGTTTGCACCTGTTTTTCTTCCAGCCACTGCAAATCTGTGAAGCAGAAACAGCAGTGATTAAGACAGTAAGTATGAGTAAAATCAGAATTACAGGGATCTTTTGTTAATGTTTCTTGAAGCTTTTAGTGTAGGATGGAGCCTGCCTTAGTCTATTAACAGAAAATTCCTTTCTTCCTGGAGGCACTGCTGCTGGTGTGCATATTCGAGACAAATGGACAGAATTGTTAACCTAGTCCAAAAGTAATTTATCTCATCTACACCCTGTTGATACAGAAATACTTAAAATTTTTGGAAAAAATGTAACTTTGGTTTTCCCTTGCAGCACTTGGGAGAAAGAATTGCTCTTTTTGATAGCTGGAAAAAGCTAACACATGTTAAGAGTTGCTTCTCAGCACAAGAACTCTGCTCCTGGATGTGTTCCTTAGCTGCAAGGCTGGAATTTCAGTCCCAGAATTCCACAAATCTTAGTACTGATGTGGAAGCCTGATTAGCCTCAAGTTTTTCTGGAGAATTAAATAAATATTTATCAGCTATTATTATCCATATGCTGCAAAGCACAATTAGGCCATGTCTCATGTAGGATGAGTTAATATAAACCCACCCTGACGTGTACCATTGCCTGTTTGGACTGAGCTGACAAATAATGAATTTTTAAAATATTTTCAGACCTTATCATCTGATACCCACTGTGTGTGAGTAGGCAAGAGAAAGGAGAGGTATTTTTTAGAAGTCTGGAACCATATGGTAGTTTTTTTGTAGTTGGTATGTTTGTAGGGTCCAGATAGCAGCAACTTGGATAAGCACTGGAGTTGCTGGATGGGAGCCAGGAGCTCAGTCTGTGTTTAAGGAGGAAGTTAAATAACACTGGAGAGATTTGATAGCTGGAATTCTGTATAGCTTAAATAAGGAGAGGTGGTTGGTCTCTGCACTGGAGCTGGTGATTGAATGAAAAATTAATGTTTGTCTTGGGTCAATAAATTTTGATGCTCAGACAGGATGTAGAATATCTGTAGAACAGAATTCCAGTGTCCAATGGGCATCAGCATTTCAAGGCAATTTAGGTTACTCCAGCATCCTCTGGGGGAATTCTTAACAAGCACAGACTTGCTCACCTCCTTGGAAAATAATTCTGAATTCATCAGCTGTCAGCAAGGAGAGAACACATTTCTGCCTGCAGTAACCCCGAGCCCTGTTAGCAGTGAGGCTGAATGGAAGTGCAGATTTAGAAGTAATCTCTTGAAGGAGCCTGTGGGCTTGGGGAGGGGCAGTTGTTTGTTTGTAGTTGTCCCTCAGGAGGATTTTAGCCCTTGGACAGAAGCAAGGTGCAGAGCCTGAGTCTGTTCACTTCCAAAGGATTTGTGTTGTGGTGCCAGGGTGTCAACCTGCTGCTTGTGTCCAGTACCTGTCACTAAGGAAAGCATTTTCTGTATCATTTTTTGATGGTGAGGTTTTGGTTCTAACTTCAGTACCCAAAAACTTGGCTCCTGAACATTTTCAAATACTGCTCTCCTGGTTATTTTGTAACCTTGCTCTTCCCTTGGGCCTCTTGCTTTTGTAAAACATCTGAAGTGGTGACATTCAGACCCCTTACAGTCAAGAGGTGATTGACATCCCAGGAAACTTGGAAGAGAGGAGATCTCAGGGTTTGCAAAGAAAGATTTTGCTTGCAAGTTTGCTTTTTGTCTCTGCATGTCTCAAGCAGCCCTCGTGGAATGGTTCCTTAAATAAAGGCCAGTTTGGGATGAAATTGTGTCCATGCTTTGAGCCCACCCCATTTATGTATCCAAGATCTCAGAGCTGGGAGATTCCCAAACATCTTCCCTAGGGTCTCCTGGATTTCCTCTGTGTTTCTCAGCCCTGCTGCTGAATGTTTCACAGCTCCTGAGGGTGGGTGACCAGCACTGGTGTTTTATCTGGATCAGTGTTCTCTCACCTGGCAGATTCTGTGCAGCTTGTGGAAGTTATTTGCAGTATCTGTTTGTCTGAGTGTTTCACTCTAGTGTGGGAATTCTGTTCAATCTGTATTTTGTGTTTCTGTTAGATCTGTATTAGATGCTTCCTTGAAGTGCAACATTTCCTTCCTCTGTGGTTTAATCCATCATCTGAAACAAGCCAAGACTGACAGGTCTACCTTAAATTGTGCACTCTAAATTTAGCAGCCAGAGACAGAATGATCAGGAAGGGCTAAATTAATATTATGTCCAAAAGGCCTTGGGACAGGGAAAGGAAAAAAGCCAATTTGGAACAGAGGGTCCTCTTTCAAGTCTTGTAGTTCAGAGCAGAATTTAGAGGAACTGCTTTTCAGCAGGAAACGTTTGAAATGAGCCAGTATTTTAGGGAACTGGACAATGGGATTTTTCACTGGTCCTTTATGATCTGACCAAGGCTCACTTTGAATAACTGAGGGTTACAGCGACAGGTTGATAAATTCTGGCCTTCCAGAATATGTCTGCTGAGTTTCTGGGGGTATCTTAAAGTAATCTGCATGTGATTGCTGTGCATTTATTTTCATGCAATAAATACTGCTTGGGAGCTGCCCAAAATGAGACTATCAGTGGCAAAGGAATGATGCCAGATTAGTTATAATATTTCTGTGTGGAGATTTCCTATGTGCTCTGAACATAGCCTGAAGGGACAGGAATGTTGAATTCAATCAGTTATTTTCATGGTGGCTTATTTGGAACTCATGTTAAGATGGCATTCACATAGTATGAATTAAAAATTTCTTTATTTCATGGCTTTTGCCCCTTGAGAATGCTGTGGTCAAAATAATCTAGCATATAAAAAGAGTTTTAGAGAACTATTTCAGGAAGCAGGAGTATATGTTTACATTTCAACTTTCCTCCCTTTCTCCTCCACCAGTCAGTTTTTAAACAAATTGTACTATTTTCTCTGGCTTCACCAAACTTCATACTGCAGATAGGCCCGTTTAAAAGAATAACAATTTTTTTTTAAAATAATCCAGTAGTGATACTGCACTGTGGGCTCGTTTGAGGCTGCCTGTTTGTGTTTCTTGGTTCCCCCAGTTCCCAGATGTGCAGTGACTCAGCCTCCTGAACAATGGGAACAGCATCTCTGGCTGCTTCTCTCGGCCCCAGTTGGCAGAGCTGTGGCTCGGAGGGTCTGGGATGCAGGGGAGGAGAGATCAGCAGTGCCAGAATGAATCACCCCAGCCTTGAGCTCACTCTGGAGTGGGGACTGAGGAGTGGAGCCCAAACGGTCCCTGCTGCACTCGGGGCCACCAAAAAAGGACCATGTGGGCTACCAAAATTCATAACTCAAGGCCACTGTTCCTTCCCCCAGAGCTGTCCTGTGAAACACGGGCTGTGGGTGCAGGAGGCACCACTGAAACCTCCTGATTTATTACCAAGGAGGATAAAAATCCATAAAAACAGCGAACTGGTTTGTGACTTTGCAATGTGAAATGTACAGTTGGAGCACTAGTTAAAAATAAAATAAATGAGAAATGGCAGTGTGTAAATGCTTCACTGGGAGACTCTGCTGGCACTGGGACAGAACAGGGCTTCCTATCTCAGTGTTGTGCTGGTTGAAATGAAACAGTCTTTCATATTTTAAGAGCATTATTTATGAATGTTGTTAGAATATTTTTAAAGGAGGTGGTGTACTATTAGGACAATGCAAGAAGTGAGTCTTTTTAAATCTGAAAGGCAGAAGCTCCACAACCTTCTGTGAACGTCATTGATCTGAGGAAGTTTCTGGAGCTGCCACAATTTTTCCTGCAACATCAGCCTGTAAAAGATCTGATCTGGATCTTTTCTGTTTGTTTTTTGAGTGAACACACCACGATGTGATTATATTTAGGTAGTTACACGTAGTGTAAATACACATAGAGGGTATAAATATACATACATTATAAATAACTTCAGCTTTCATTTCTACTTTGCAAGCATAGCTTAAAATAGATTGTGATGTTAAAATAAGCTTTTTTTTCCAATAGAACCATTAAAATACTGAAATTGAAGTCATCAATCTGCATAAAGATATTTTTAGTATCTGATGAATCAATTGCAAATATTTGCTGACACTTTTATAGGAAGTCATGGTCATGGACCTGAAATAACTGGCTGAGACCTGGAGGAGGAGAGCACTTGAAGTGCCAAGCCAGCTTTGAATGGGGCTGAGTGGCCAGATGGATATTGGAGAAACACTAAATATTTGCACTGAAAAAGCCAAACCAGCTTCCTTATGGCCAGTGTCTTGAAGAGAAAAAATAATTTGATGTGAAAGGGGCAGCTGATGCTTTATTTTGATAATTATTTGCTTTGAATGGAAAATCTACTTTGATTTAGAAACCGTGTGTGTATTTTTATATCCATACATTTATATACATAAGCATTTGTTTGTATGCATGTATAATACCCAAAGCATGAGACAGCTTTGCATAAATAATAATTTATTAGTGGAATTCAAAAATCCATTGAAGTGCAGCTTGATATAAAACTCAATAAATTTGACTTCTAGATCTAATTACTACTGCTGTCTATTTTCTCTGAATGACTATGAAAAATGAATATAGAAAGGAATGTTCAGTTAGTATAATTGCTCTAATTAAAAACACTAATAGCACACAGTTGTGAAACCTGGAGTTTCCATATTTTCCTCATTTAATACATTACATGTTACTCATCAAGTCAGTAAATGCCCAGTGCATGTGTGTGCTGCTGGCTGGAGGAGCTGAGTGTGCTTCCCAGAACATCCCAGTTTGCTGTAAATCTGACTAAGATCCCAGAATTAATACAGGAATCATTAATCAGGGAATCATTAAAGCAGGAGCTTTTGAGTGTGTGTGCTGGATTTGGAGTTATTACTCTGGAAGGTTTTTGGTGGATGTTTTTCCTCCCTTCATGTTTGTGTGCTTTAATGTTTGGAGAGTTTTTAAACTTCAAGCCCTCTGGAGCTTGTTGAGGATTTGTTGTTTTGGCTGGAAACAGATATTTTGACTTAAGTACTGGATGCCTTTGGATTCTGTGCCAGAAGAGAATATTCAGATCCTTCAGCTGTGTCAGACCTTGCATATGGTGCTCACACCTGTTCCAGCCACCTGACTTGGGTACCCAGCTCGCCCAGAGCTTTGCCATTGCTGCTTCAAATTTCCCTGAACAGACTACATGGCTTAATTGCAACACTAATAAGAGCTGGGTAAGAGTCCAGAGGAGTCTGGTTTTCCCTAAATCACAGCAGAAATGAACGTGTATTTTTTCCATTTTTCAGTTTGTTTCCTTGCCTCCCTATCAGTGTGCAGAGTGTCAGAGTGAGGGATGTGTGGGGTGGGAATTAGGGGAGGCAGAAGCTGTAAATCAGGTGATCCTGCCTGGGTGTCCCTGCATTTCACAGGCTGTGGGAGGGTGGATGGACTGGCAGGGACTCTTGAAGCAACTGGGTAGAAAATTGGAAAAATCTCTCTCAGAGTTGGCCCCTTTGCAGTATTTTTGCACATCTGAAGGCACTGTGTGGGACGGAGCACAACAGATAGAGAAGGGGGTTTTTGTAGCTTCAGTGTTCTTTTCTTTCTGGGCTCTCCCATCTCCTGAACATGACTAATGCTGTACAGGAAGCCCTTTTCTCTTATTCATGCAGTCTGTGATATCTCTTCTGATCCACAGAGTGCCAAAAAATACAGGAAATTACTTTCACCTTATGAAAATTCATGATTGTAAGGAAGCTCTTAGAGCAATTGTTCTTTGGAAACTTCCCCTCTCCCCCACCCCACCCCCCAAAAAAAGAAGTGGGTTTTTTTCTGCTAGCAATCCATTGTAAATCTTTTGTTGATACATGGTAGTCTTTTGCAAATCCGTGTGTTCTCTCTCCTTTATGAAAAGACCCTTCCAGTTTCAAATGTTAGGAAATAATAAGCTCCAGCTCCTTTTGTGTGTGCCTTATGCTGGGAGTGTGGACTTGTCCAACACTGAATCCTCTGATCTCCAGTCTGGTTCCTCACAATGAACTGTTGTATTCATCTGTTTAGAGTTGTACTGGGGGCAGTAATTCTGTTCTGCTGTCTCAGGCCTATGGTGTAGAGGAGGATGTGTGGTTTGAGAATTTGTATTGCAGCTGGAGTCCAGGGTAGTGCTTGCAGGAAGTTCCATTCTGAATTAGTGACTTGGTGAGGGCACCTATTGTCATTTGGTCATGACTGACAGCCCTGCTCTGTGATAAAGAATGGGTTTTCCTACCTAAAATCACTAAAAGGCAGCAGGATTTTCCACTTTATCGTTCTGATGACATGGCCACAACTACAAGACAAATCCTGAGCAATACAGAAGATTTAATGAATTTCTTCTTCATGACAGAGTGTCTTTGCAGGAGAGTTTCACTCCAGAGTGGTCTGCATCTGTATGGCAACAATATTGTTACTTCTTTAAAAATGTGTGCAGGGCTTCTTGTCCCCACTTAATGCCAAGGGGCCCTTGGTTTGAGTGGGACACACAGGCGAGCGTGTTTGATAAAGGATCAAATCTTCTTACACAAGAGAAATTTTCACACAAGAATGAATTTCCCCTGTAAACATTCCTGTTTTCTTCTCAATATAACTGCTAAAGGACTTGGTACACGATGAGCTAATCTATTATTAAAAGTGTTGAGCCCAGAAGGGAAGCTATCTATAGAAGGGCAAGTCCTTGAAAATGTTCCTTTTTTCGTTTGTTTGTAACAAGCAAGTCTAGCTTAAATCATTATAAATTGTGGGGGACTGAAATCCTCCACTTTTCTAAAGATATGCCAGCCAGTCTAGGATATGCTTTTGTTCACTGTTATGAATTTTAAACAAAGTACACTGGTTTCTTATAAATGTGTTTCATTTTCCACTCCCACTCAGTGTCAGTTAATTGCACTTGTCTTACAAGGGGAAAAAAGCCAAATTATTTAAGTCAAAGAACTGATGTTAATAACACTTCTCTTTTATTGTAGAGATTTACTGGATAGACCTGAGCATTTGTTCAAATCTCAACTTGGATTTTTCCAGACCTGGGGACATTGCTCTGTTAAACCTCAGTGCATGTTGGGACGAAGGCCTTGGTTCTGTTGGATTTGCTGTCCTGGACACAAGCTCAGTTCCCATGTCTTTCCTTTTCCACAGGGTGAATCAGTGAAATACTTCCTGGATAACCTGGATCGGATTGGTCAGCTGGTAAGAAACCTCCCTCTGAACCAGAGAGCTCCAGGAGACCAGGAAGGCCTGAGTGTGCTGTGATTCATGGGGTTTGATTGGGTTCTTTGGTTGTTTGATTAAATAATAACGCATTACATAATTTCAGTGGTCTCTAGAAATAGGCAACTCTAGCTTTCTGAAACTGAAGCTTAGCATTTGTTCAATCTTTTTTAACAGACAACAAATGGAAATTGTATTTGTGCACCTATTTTATCAGCCCTTCTGTGCAGTCTCTGGATCTCATTCTCTTAAGGTAGCAGAATGAAACCTTAGCAAAATAGAAACCATTCCTAGCACTTGTAGGATTCAAAATCTGTAATGAAAACATCTGTCAGGAGACTTGGAGGAGAAAGAAGGGAAATGATTTTCCTGAACAGTAACAGTGAGAAGGTTCTGAAGAACAGATTTCTCTACAGTGGTCGATTGGGCCACAGCTTGTGGTAGAATCTGTTGCTGTGCTTGCTGGTCATAGAGTGTGAACCTGGAAGAAGAATTTCCACTAAAGCTTTTGAGATGGCCCTTGTAAGGGAAATGAACTGTGGAAAAGCTAGATTTAAAAAAAAAATAAAAAACACTTTCAGTGATGATTTGATCTGCTTTATTGAACACTGCTTAAGTGGCAGTAACACTGTAGCTGAGAATTGCATAATGAAAAAATAAACTTTAACCTTAAATGAAGAGGCTTGAGGGATGAAAGTGTGAAGGAGTGAATTAGTCCTTTATTTTTGTTCTCATCTGTCTCAGGGTCTTCTGTAGCAGTTAACCAAAGTGTTGAGGTAAATGGTCAACAGGCCAGTGTGTTTTAAAGTTGAGTATTCATTCTTCATCTGATAATTTTTAAATTTAAAAGCAGCTCCTGGTGATTTTACCCATCCCTTCAGAATTTAGACATTAGCCAGAATTTTTAAAGGACATTTTCTGACCCTTCTCTCTTTTCTTTTGCAGAACTATTTCCCCAGCAAACAAGATATTTTGCTGGCCAGAAAAGCCACGAAGGGGATAGTAGAGCATGATTTCATCATTAAAAAGATTCCTTTCAAGATGGTGGATGTAGGGGGACAGAGATCTCAGCGTCAAAAATGGTTCCAGTGCTTTGATGGAATAACTTCCATTTTGTTCATGGTCTCCTCCAGTGAGTACGACCAGGTCCTCATGGAAGACAGGCGCACAAACAGACTCGTGGAGTCCATGAATATCTTTGAGACAATAGTCAACAACAAGCTTTTCTTTAACGTTTCCATTATCCTATTCCTCAACAAGATGGATCTTCTCGTGGAGAAGGTCAAGACTGTCAGCATTAAGAAGTATTTCTCGGACTTCAAGGGCGACCCTCACCGCCTGGAGGACGTGCAGCGGTACCTGGTGCAGTGCTTCGACAGGAAGCGGCGGAACCGCAGCAAGCCGCTCTTCCACCACTTCACCACGGCCATCGACACCGAGAACATCCGCTTCGTGTTCCACGCCGTCAAGGACACCATCCTGCAGGAGAACCTCAAGGATATCATGCTGCAGTGAAGGAGAGCAGCCCCTGCCCTGTTGAAATCTCGCTGGAAGGTTCGACCGACGTTTTTGTCCTTTCTTTATGGCCCTTGCATGCGGCACAGGACCCATGCGAATTCCTTGGCTCAGGAATGCTGTACACTAGCCAGCCCAAACAGAGGAGCTCTAGGCCAGAGGAGTCATGTTGGTTAGCTACTGAATCATTTGGACTGAAACACTACTGAAACCTGGCCGTGGTAGGTTCTGTACCGAGTTTGGAACGCTGAGTGACACAACCACCGTCTGCCTTCTTCGAGAGCAGAGATCTCTGACAAACCATGGATGGAAGACACGTTTCAAATGAATGCCCTCATTTTTCAGAGACACTAATTGTACAAACTGCCTTTTTTTTTTGTAGTTTGGAGGTGCTGAATCGATCAAACTAATCTAAACATGTTGAGATTGGCAGCTGTATTGGAGAATGTTAATGGAAGTTCCATTCTTAACCCTTAGGAATATAACCAGGTCTTGTGTGTGTGTTCAGCTTTGCCGAGGGTCTGGAATCCACCTCCCAAGGTGGATGCACAGCTCTTGTCAGAAGGTTTTGCATGAGTCTCCTGGGGCAGAAGTCTAAAACTGTGTAAGGAAACTCATGTTGGAGTAAATGGGATGGGGACTTAAGGCCTCGCTGATACGGAGAAGGTTTTATTTTGCACTATGAGTGGAGGGTGTTACATCATGGGAAAACTGATTTCCTTGGTGCAGCAGCCTGTGCTGGAGCACCCAGCCATGGATCTGCACAGTGGGTGCTCAGGGCAGATGTGCTGCATGGCCAGCCAGCACTGTCCTCACAGCCACAGTGGGCAGTGTTGGTGAAGGTTCAGTATCTCAGTGGCAGGGCTTCATCTGTACTCAGAACTTTGGGAGCTGATTAAACACTTCAGGCAAAGGTTTTGGTAGCACAACAGCTGCTTGATTAGTTCCCAACAGCTGACTTTGTAGGAAGAATGAACACCCTGGAGATCCCAGCTTTCCAGCTGCACTGATGTATTTGGACAGCAAGACCTTGCTGCAAAATTAGCCTTTAATCTGTGTCTTAATGGGATCTTTAGCCTCTAGTGATGCACATGGAACTTGGAGCACAGTCAGGTTTGGAGTTGCCCCTTTTGGGCAGCAGTTTGGGTGTAAAATGACAAGAGGCTGTGAATAATTTGGATGTGAACTCTGAATTTCCTTGTGCTCTCAGTCTCTGCCAGGTGCCTTTTCTGTGTACAGACATTGAATCTTTTCTGCTGCAGTGGGGTACATGGACAAACCGAAGATACTGTAGTGCTATCCTTTAGGTAACTCAAACATAGTTTACTGTGCAATTTTTGTCATGGTTTTTATCCAAGAATAAAACCTGAAGGGCTGTTTGTACCCATAAAAAGTCAGCAGATTCCCTGGAGTTCTTATCCCCTTTGAGCCTGTAATGGCATGTCAAAACAAGCAAAGCTTTACTTCAGCTGGTAATCCCATGGGAAATGTGGTTGAAGAAAAGTCCTGTTCCGTTGTCCTTTCATGTTAATTTGGATAAAATCTGGAATCCTTCTTCCCCTCTGAAGCTTGCAGATGTTCATATCAGTATTTTTGTGTACTTTTCTGATGTTACAGCCTCCTGGCTTTCATTGTGCAGGCTCCAGAGTGGAAGAGCTGGGGCTGTTTCAGTGCCTGTAACAGGCACAGAATCGAGGTAAGAAGCAACTGAGAAGTTGCAGGTGGAAAAATCGAACTTAAATTTCAGCAAACTTAAACAGCTTCCTTGTGACAAGTCTTATTTTGCCAGGACCAACTGTGTCTTTTAAATATTTATTAATTTTTAACCTTGAAGGGGAAGAATGTTACGTGACTAATACTCAGATGGGGGAAAAAATCTTGGATTATTACATTTGAAAAGGAAAATGTTTCACCACGGCATGATGCAAACAAGTTTACTCATCACATAAAGTTGGTTTCTCTGAGCCCATTTGTTTGGCTGAAGGCTGAGGCTGCTTTCAAAGCTTTCAGATGTTTTCTGAGTTCTTGGTAGTGGTTTTCACTTCACACAAGACACTGGGAAAGAGGAGGCAGTTGTGGGCTTACCTAACTTCTAAGTTGACTTGACTTTAGTTCTTGGTTTGCTGTGAGCTTTATTCTTTCACTGAATTTTCCAGATGAGTTAATATTATGCTTGTTTTCTCAAATTAGTTAAACATTCCCTTTCAACAGTATTCTTTCTCAAGAATTACCTCAGTTTGGTGTCTGAATCTACTGTAGTTTTACCTGGGAGGCATAGCATGGAATTTCCTCTTCTGTTTTTCTCTTGACACTCATCCATGGTTTTGTATCCTGAGTCACCTTATGGATTTACCCTCAACAGAGCTAATAACACAGTGATATTTTAGGTATCTTAAAATCTGCACCCACCTGGAAAAGAAACAGCATGAGAGATCTCACACTGAAGCTCTGAAGCTGCCTTTTTTTTTTTTTTCTGTATGATATGGCAGTTTTGCACACTAAGTCAGTTTTAGGGAACCAGTTTGCCCACCTTAGGCCCATTATTGCCTTTCTTGTTTGAATTGATGAAATGGGCCTGAGTGTGTGGCTGCAGCTGCAAGTGAAAATCAGTGTTTTGGCTCTGTGGGCTCCCAGTCCTGTCAGGTTTGGATAGTGATGGATCACAGCAGAACCCCAGGTGCAGAAACTCTCCTTGCAAAAGTCAAGCACTCCCCAAGTTTGCAGAGGAGTTGGCCTGTGAGTAGAAAGGACGTGGGGGTCTTTTTTAACTGTCAGTTTTCTCTGCAAAAAACTCTTCTTGCCACAACTGAGGGGACTTGTGGGTTTTTTCCCAAGGTTAGTTGCAGTAAAATAAAGCCAGAAAATCATGTTTTGGTAAATCAGTGAATTGCTAAAGCAGAGCTTAGGTAGATGAGGTTGTTCACACATCTTGGGACAGGCATGGTCAGTTGCTTAGTCCTTCAACCAGAAACAAATAGAAAACTTTATTTTAAGTGACATCCTGGAGAACTTTGCAGGTAAACACAGCTGGAGAGAACATCTTTTTTTGTTAGTTTTATAGGCTTATTGTTCATTTGGCTGGTCAGGAAATGGGTCACAGGCAGGATGATCATCAGATGGAGACCTTGAACAAGTACTTTTTTTTTTTTTTTTAAAGAAGAAAGCAGATTTTTGCTGTCCCTCCTCTGACACCCGGGGTCAGTGACAGAGTGTTGCAGAGGGGTTGTCTCTCCCAAGGACAAAGAGAGGAAGCTCTTGCAGCCTGTGCTTGGGGCAGAGCCTTACTTAATCCTGGAGTTTAAGTGGAAAAACTAAATGGGAGTCATTTATCCAACACTGCTTTGTGTTTGTTGTCCTCACAACAAGTGTTGAGCCAGTAGAGTGTGTCAGAACCACTCGTGCAGGTTGCAGTGCTGCCAGGCTCTGAACAGTCCTTACACTGCAAGGTGACTCAATGGATTTAAAAGGGAGAGTGCATTTCTGGGAGTGACTTATTCAATAGGCACTTGTCACTTTGAGGGAATGAAACAGTTCTTAATGTTGAAAATGAACTAATGGTGGTTATGGAGTTGAAATTACTGCCCACTCAGTTTTACAACTCAAAGATGCTTTCAGTTTCATGCAAAGAATGGATCTTATTTAATACAGCAGCCTAGATTATTTGACTTATTAACTTGATAATATATTTTTATTTTATTGCTGCTGTGTAAAACCCAGAACTAGGCATGTTATAAGAATGAAGCTCCTGAAGATGACCCTTCCCTGGCCTTCTAAGGCAGGTACAGCTGAGCTGCAGCCAAGCAGGCAGAGTAGAGAAAGCAATGGCAAATAAACTGTAGGGAAATGGGGCAGGAAGGGCTCATTTGTACATGGCACTGGAGACAAAAATAAAATTCCCCTAGGACAGCAAAAGTGGCATTTGGTGTGAAAAGTGGTGCATTTGGAGTGTGTCCCATCCTGTCTGTGTGCTGCCCTCCATGGCCACATTCCCTCTGGGAATTCCCCCATCCTGGTTACTGGGATCTGCAGAGAAATGTAGAATTAAAGCAGTTAAAAGAACAGATATCTGTGGCACCACTGAAGGAACCAGCAGCTTTCTTTAGTGACAGAGCTGCCTTCCACAGAACAGCATTTTAGAAAACAGGTCCTCTGCTGCCTTTAGATGGCTGTCTTTGTATTAACTATGTTTTAACTTATATTAACTTATATTTTGGAGTCTTTTCTATGTGTGTACTTCTTTATTTCTGGGAGAAAAAAAAAATCCTTCCGTGCATGGACCTAGAGGATTTCTCTAAAAGGCCCCTCTGATTTTCAAGCAGTGAGTTTTGACAGCTGACTTAGCTTGGCTTCTGTCATCAAATTTTCAGGAGTACCTGCTGCATTGATGGGTGATTTGATGTGTGCCAGCTTGAGGGACAAACACAATATGCAACAACCCTTCCACAGGGTGCAGTTTGTCGTGTAAAGCAAGCACTGATCTCATGATGAGAGCTGTAAGTTTAGCAGCACCCTCCTTTCTGTGTTCTCTTTCTAGTATGAAATCACGTGGGGTAGTCAGGGGTTTAATATAGCACTGCCAACTCTTTACCTCATACTCTGTAATTCTGTTACACAAAGTGGTGGGTGGGGTGTTTCAGTAGCAGCTATAAAACATCTGTGCCTACTTTTGTAAATGAGCTTTTAACAGTTTTTTAGGGAGCATCCATTAAGGATCAGGAAGACTGGCGTGGTCTGGGCCAGACTTGGCCTGAGTTAATGCTGACTCCACACAGTTCTGGTGAGGACTGTCTAGCCTAGTGAGGAATAATTGGTCATGCCAGACCTAGTGCTTTTTAATAATACCTGTTTTGTAATTAGCTGGGGTGATCTCTGCTTTGTGCTGTGACGTGGGCACTACTTTGTTTTAACACTAATCTTTTTTTACATAGATGGAAATGAGTAAAGCCAGGAGATTTGGAGCTGAAACTGCCTCTGCTCACCAGGTGATGCTGCCTCTTTGCTCATCTTGGTGGCTGGGCAGTTCAGCTCGATCCTTGGCCTTTTTATCTTTCTAATGGCATTTGGAAAGCAGTGTTGAAGTTTGTCTGTGTGTTGATATGCTTGTGTTCTTACTGGGTGGGGAGTGTGGAGGTTCTAGATTGTCAGTGCTGGTGGTTCTGTGCCTGGCTTGAGGAGCTGTCCCAGCCCAGCCCTTGGCCTGTGACTGAAGGTCATTTCTTCTGTCTGGTGTGGAAATAGTCAAAGGAGCTCTAAAAGAGCAGCACTGACCTCCAAGGTGGGCATTCTGGTTTAAAAAAAAAAATAAAAGCCAAAGTATGTTGGAGGGGAGCTGGAGAAGGGAGCTGGTTTGTAAACAGATCCCAAAAGCTGATGGTGCTTGAAGACTGTATTGAAGTGAAATGCCATCTGCACTGCCCCAAAAGCTTTGAGTGACTCCAGAGAGCCATTGGCTGTGAACTGAGAGCAGCAGGCTGGCAAGGCTGGCCCTGCCATTGCAAATCTCTCTCTTCATCTGTTCATCACTGGGTGCTAAAACTCACCTTTGGTAAAATACAGTCTGCAGATCTCTGGCCAGACAGTGCATCTCACCCCTCCCTGGCAGCTGCTTAAACTTTCTTCAAGACACCAGAGCACAAGAAGGTAAGAGGCTGTTTCCATTCTTGGAATAAAAACCTCAACTGATGGAGAGCAACATATTTTAATAAGTAGGAACTGAGAGAGCATCTTTTGAGGGAAGTGGCAGGTTTTGAGTAGCACAACCTCTGCTATTCCTGTTGATCTCTTGTGCAGGTGGTTGGGCACAAAGGCTGGGAGCAGGGGGATGTGGGGGAGGAAGGATCTGCTGGGAAGGTGGGTGGTGGACCTAGGTTTGGAGAGGTGTGTTCAGAGTCCCATTTGCATTGAAGCCATTAACCCTCTGTAGGATAGGGAGTGTTCCTCCAGGCTGTGCTGTCTGGAATGTGGAATGGGCTTGAATTGATGACACAGATTAAAAAGTATTTCTGGAGACTCCACTGAACAGCAGTGCTGGTGTTTCTCGCTCTGGCGAGGAGTTGTCTTGTTTGTGGAATCAAAATGTACAAAAGCAAACTGACAAAACACCAAGATACCTGTGACACGACCACATAGCTTAGGAAGCCAAGTGATGTTATCTTTTATTCTGCAATGTACTTGCTCTCTGGTGCCTATGCATTAACACACATACTATGCAATATCAGTCTTTTTTTAAACCAGTTCACTACATTGGGCAAGAAAGGCCTGAATTTAGCCTTAATTTTCTTAACAATTCACAGGAAAGTACTTTAAAAACAGTGACAAACTAAAAGAAGGTGGGAAATGCATAAAGTAAAAGCACAGTCCCAGACTGCTCACATAAGTGTCTTTCTAGCACCAAAACAGCATCCGTGATAGAAGCAGCTACTTGCTGTAATAGTTTCAACTTATGAAAACTGTGTACTAGATAAAATTATATTGTGATGTGTAAAAAGTGTATTTTATAGCTTTGGTGACTTAGTTTACTGTTTTGTATATATGAATTTTATAAATCTATTAAAACTTGACTTGTTATACTGTTCTTTATGGGTTTTCTTTTTCAACAGAGTTTGAGGTGACTTTTTTGCCTTTATTCAATTCTTTTCTGTGAGAGAGTTGCATTTTGAACAAGTGGCAGCGGGGGCTGTATGGCAGTGCAGCCATGCCATGAAATGTCAGTGTGTAACCTTCAGGTGTCTCCCACTGCTCCTGTCCTGGTTGGAATCATTGTTCCTGAGTGTGTGCAGGGACTCAGGCTGGTGACACATTAACCTGTGTGGAACTGGGAACTCATTCCTCTGGCATTCCCGGGGCTGACTGGGGCATTAGCACTGATGGCAGGTGGGAGGGGAGGCACAGCTGGAGTTTGCTTCTGTATTTTGGGCTCAGCAAGGGGAGATAATTGGGCCTGTTGAGATGGGAGCACCTGCTGGAGATTCCTTGCTATTCCTTAGGATCTGATGAGAAATAAATCTGATAATAAATAAATGGGGACTGTGCCTGCTGCTTTCCCAGGGCCAGGCCCCTGTCTGGGAGCACAGCAGAACCTGTGCAGGGCCACCGGTGTCCCTGTCACACAGCAGGACCTGTGCAGGGTCACCCATGTCCCTGTCACACAGCAGAACCTGTGCAGGGTCACCGGTGTCCCTGTCACACAGCAGGACCTGTGCAGGGTCACCCGTGTCCCTGTCACACAGCAGGACCTGTGCAGGGTCACTGGTGTCCCTGTCACACAGCAGAACCTGTGCAGGGTCACTGGTGTCCCTGTCACACCCGTGTCCCTGTCACACGGCATTGCCATTCTGTGGCAGCCTGTGCTGCCAGAGCTCGGGCTCCAGTGCCTGGCAATGCCATTAACCTTAGCTCACATTCCCTCCCTTCCAAAGGTCACATGTGGCAGATTTTTGTGGCAGGTCTCGATTGTTTCTTGTTTAAACTGTTGGTGCCAGGTCAATTCCACTGGCAGTGCACAACTTGAAGCACTTCATGGAGCATTTTTGGTGCTTTCTACTAACAATTGTAAATGCAGCACTTCAGCTGTTTTTGGGGAATGGCTGGCTCTTTGTCCCTGGGGCTGCTGGGCACTTTCAGGTGAGATGCACTGCCAGTGTTCAGCATCTCTGCTGAACAATTGCAAACTCAGTGTGCTCTAGTGGAAGGTGCCCAGGTGTGATCACTATAACCTGGAAACCTCTCAGCAACAGCAGCAGCTTTAGGGGATCTCTTTGGTGAGCTCTGTGGAGCAAAGTGGCCCTTTTGGGGCCCAGGTGTTCCTGTGAGATGCCCCTTTCCTAACTCAGCTGTGCAGATGTTGCTCCATAAGAGCAGAGCTGCAGCAGTTGCTTCTGCAGGTGGCTTTTGTCAGTGCCCCAGGGAGAGCCTCAACTCCACATATTAGCTTGGAATTACCTTCCCAGGAGCAGCACAACTCCCTGTTCAGAACCAGAGGATCTCTTCTGCAATTTCAGTAATCCAACACTGAAGATAAAAGGGAAAACATGTCTGTTTCCTCAGGGAGAGGCTGCTCTCAAATGCAAAGTGTAGCTTGTATTTTTGCTCAAGTGTACGAGGTGTAGGGTTTGGGGTGGTTAGAGTAATATTAAAGTATTCGTTAGAACTCTTTGAGGAGAGAAATTAAATAAATCCTTGTGGTTTTTAGCTCCAGCCTGGTATCTCATTATCCTTACAGACCTGGAAGTTTACTCAGTTACTAATCACGAATTTCTTGCCACTCTTCCCAAGACTGACTGGCATCCTGGGAACCTGCATGGTGTTAAGGCAGGAAGAGTTAATTAGGACAAGTGTTCAGGGATTTTTACCAAAAGTAGCTTTCCCTTAAAGCCTCAGTTTTGCACAGCAGAATCAGACTGCTGTGAAAAGTACCATTTGTAGGGGAGAGAGAGCTGGTCACAGCCACTGTTAAATCACAAAATGCTGGATCATGCTAAGGAAATGTCTGTGGGAGGTGCTGCTTTTTCCTCTCCCACCCTTGCAAGCTGTTGTAGGCAATTGCACCCCTAACTAGCAAAGAGCAGGCAATTTTTTGTTGTGTTGGGTTTTTTTTTCCCCTCTGGACAGTTGCTCTGTGTCCCCTCTCCCTTCAGCTACAGCAAGTCCTTGTTTTCAGAATAGGAGTGGAATGTTCTCCCTGTTTATTCTTGGGAGAAGATATTTGTCTTTATGAGCTCGTAAAGCTATTAAAAGACTGGTTTTTACTGTGTTCAGGATTAGACTTCAGAAGTTGCTTCAAAACAAGTGTCCCTGAGCTTGGGGCACAAAGGGTGAGACTGAGCAGCTCTGGTGGTGCAGGGTGCTCCAGGTACCACAGGATGGTGTGGCTTGGGAGATGCTCTGAGCCAGAGTCTGACGTGGATCTGTGTTGTGCTTCAGGGGTTGTGACATGGAATTCAGCAGCAGCTGCAGGAGGGAGGTGCTGGTTCTGCTGGGGGATCTCCTGAAGCTGGGCCATGTGCAGGATTCCTTGTCTGCCTGTCACCACGAGGCAGAGGAGCACAAGCAGAGCCTTCCAGGGCTGCCAGCCACAGCCCGGGGCCGTGCCCGGGGAGCTGGGGGCAGGCTGCTGGCACTGTGTCCCTCTGGGACCTGCTGTCCCTTCCCACCTGAGTGCCCCATTCCTGCCCCTGCCTGCCTCCTGCAAGGGCTCTCCAGGCTGTGGCTGAGGTGCTGCACAGGGAGCACCCAGGTCTGCTGCCCACTGCCCTCCACACAGGGGACCTGCTCTGGGCCTTCTGTAACCAACCCCAGTCTTGGCTGCAGCACTGCAAGTGACTTCTGCATGTTGGATTTTTATACAGAGCACCCTTCTCCTTCTTGCTGATGGTTGATCCACAGCTTGACCTTTTAAAGTGACTCCTAATGATCTCATCTGTATTTCTGTTTCACAGCTTACTCAGCACATTACTAGCTGCAAGTTATGTTCCCACACCTTTCCAAGTAGAAGGATCTCCCCAGGAACCTGCTGCTTAAAATGCAGGAAATCCTTTTTAGGGGCTTACCTTCAATTTGGCCTACTACTTATTGCTGTGTCAGCTGTTTTCTGCATCCTACAGCTCTGGTACATGCAGAGAGGGGTAGGAACTGTGCCTTTGTGCTTTAGTTCTGGCTATAACCTTCATTTTCAGTGTAACCTTGGCCAGTGCTTTCGTTCCTCTGGGACCCAGGCTGCCTCCAGTCCTTTCCTGGTGTGGGCTGGGGCCAAGTGCTGCTCACAGGCTGTGCTGAACCTGCTGCTGCAGCACTGGGAACCTTTGCTGGTGTGGAGAGGAGCCCCTCCACAGGAATGTCTTCACACGACCAAACCCTGCAGAGGAATATTGCAGGGAGCCTCTCCTCCAGCTGCTGAAGGACTCCCAAGTGTTTTCAGCCACTTCTGCTGAGCTGCCCAGGTGAAGCTCTGAGCTGCTCCATTTACCTGGAGCACTTGTGGACAAGCTGAGCAGGTAAGTGGTGGTGATGGTGTCAGAAATACCCGTTTGCAGGCACAAGAGCTCTTCAGCAGAAATTCCTGCTCTCACAGCAGCACTAGGTAAGCCAAGTGTCACAAGGAGTCTCCCATCTGTGACTTCTGCCAGCCCTTCTGTGCCACCCCACTCTTCTGTTGTCTTTGGAGTTTTATGATGGAAAGCTGCCTCTGTTCCCTTAGGCGGGATTGTCATCCTGAGCCTCTTTCTGGAAAGTTTCTAAAGTTCAGCCTAATAACTCAGTACGGCATTAAGGAAGAGCAAACAAGGCTGAACAGAGAGTAATCTCTTGCTTAAAATAGTAAATGTGTTCAGGCAACAAGTGAGCGAGTTCGGGGGCAGAACTCGGATTTGTAATTCAAGCAGGGTTTGTTTGGAAAGTTTCTGCTGCTGGGAAGAATGTCTTGGACGAGAACCCGTCACCTTTGTGGCTGCCAGGAGAGGGCGGCAGCCGCGGCTCTGCTGCTCCGCGCCCGCCCCGGTCCAGCCTGGAAAAATGTTTCCAGGAATTGCCGTCATCAGTCCCGAAGCCAAACTCCCTTTCTCCCCCGGTATGAATCATGCGGATGTGAAATACTTGTGTTTCCGGAATCCAGCTGAATTTACTGCAAGACCATCTTTGCTACTCACCTGCGGGTGTAAATCTCCGGCGTTTTCCCAGTGTCTTCCCGTTATCCTCTTGCTTCCTGCTCCGGAATCGCACTGATGGAGTGGAGGCCTCAAAGTGCACAGGGCAAGTGCTCCGGAAAGCCAAAGCTGTTGCCTCCTCGGAGGGAAACATCCTCTCCCTTCTCCCAGCTGCGCTGAATCTGGTCCTACCTGCTGGTATTTTTAGACAGGAGAAATCTGGAGCTCAGCCACGCTGCCATGAGCTGTGGGAGCATTATCAGTGCTCAGGGAGCAGGGGATGGAGAGGGGTCAGCCTTGCCCTGGCAGCAGCAAAGAACCCATCGGCCTCTTGAGCTCTGGCTATAAATAGCCAGGAGGAACCGAGAGGAACAGCATGGCCATGGGAAGGGAGGCTCTGCTGCTCCGGCTGCCAGCACAGCACCCGGTCCTGCTCAGTGGGTGCCTTAGGGAGCAGGGAGAGGGAAGGGCCGGGGTGGTAACTGACCAAGGCAGCAAGAGGAATGCACGCGTGGTTCCCCATTTTACATTAATAATCACTGAGTCTGTGAATGTTCCCAAAGGTTTCCTCTCCTGTGCCAATCTACAGAGGATGTGAGTAGTTCCAGCTCACACTCCAAGCATGGTTTTGTTTGAACTAAGGCAGCTTTGGAGATCTTCTTGAGAGTCTGCCAAGAGAAAATTGTCAGACTAAGGCTGCTCTTTGGGGCAGCTGAGCTGCCAGGGATCTTTCTGCTTTGCTCTGTGCCCATCTTCTCCATCTCCCCCCATAATGAGAGTCCATCAGCCTGGATTGTGCTCTGGTGCTCAGCACAACCTGCAGCTGATGGGGCAGCGAGCAGAGTGCTCTGAGTGCTTGTGAGGGGGAGAGGAGAGGGACACATCTCATCTGTGCCTGGGACTGATGTGCTAAGCTGAGAACTCTCTGTATGGAAGAGCTGCCTTGGTTTAATTTGCATGTTTGTTCAGATGGCCCAAACTCCTGTGTGAGCATGTTCAGTCTTTAGTGGGGACCTGGCTGACCTCTTCCTGGCCAACTTCAGACAAGAAAATGGAAGTACCTACATGGTGCTTGAGGTGCATATGGAGTGGTGGTGTCATTTAGATCAGGACAGGAATAACCCTTAAAGAAGAACTAATCACATCAAAACTGTGTTAGCAATCTCAGAAAACAAAACACCTTTTATTCCTGGGCGGAGTTGCTGTTTCCCTGACACAGCAACAGTTTGGGGTGGGGAAGGCTGGAAGCCAGGCAGTGGCATGAGCAAAGCTGGCCCAAGGCAGCCCCAGCCTAATTGTCCTCCCAGCGCCAGCGATGGGGGGATGATTCCCCTTTGGACAGTTTTCTGGAACTCAGCTTCCTCCGCAAGGAGGAAAATTTGTCTCCGAGGACTTTGCGTAGCCCGGTGCTGTCCCTAGCGAAGGGCAGGTCCTTCCTCATAGCAGGCAGCTGGCCTGTAAACATTTCCCACTTAGCCAGGGCATCCACGGTCTTGTCCACTTGAGCCAGTTCCTCCTCAGAGACATTCCTTTCCAGGGCAGCAATGCACATCTCCAGCCACAGCTCGTAATCCTTGATGGTGTCGGCGGCCCTGGCGTGCGCGGGCAGGCGGGGCTGGCTCTGCAGAGAGCTGGGCTGCTCGTCCTGCTCCAGCTCCGGCCCCAGGGACAGGCCCTGGCTGCAGGTGTCGGGGGTCAGCGGCTCGGACAGCGAGGTCACGGCCTCGGAGTCGTTCTCACAGCACATCCCCGAGTCGGAGCTGAACGGGAGGATGTCCTCCGAGGCAGACAGCTCTGCTGCCTCCTGCCTTGGCCACGTGGACAGCACGGTCTGTGTCCAGGCATAGAGCTTCTGTGGTGAGAGGAGAAAGGTGTTGGTGGGGAGGGGGAGAGACACCAGGTACACCTTTCCCAGTGTTTGCCAGGTAAACCTATCTATCCTGGGTGGCTCAGCTGCAGCTGCCACGGTCCTGTCTGCCAGAAAACGGGTTCAGACAACTCCTGGTGACCCTACAAAGCAGGAGCTTTCTCTTGTCCCGTTTTCTTGGGCTGTGGCAGAGCTGCCTCCATTCAGATCTGCCCTGTTATTGAAGGAGAAAACCGCACCAGATCACTCCCTGCTGTGTGAATGTGGTCTCCAGGAGAGGCAAACCAACGCCTCTCCAGAGGAAACTGTGTCGATATAAAAGCTCCTGAGACAGTGGTGAAGAGTTGTTTGATCGTGTTGTTAATGCCTGTGGTAACGTGTGTTTTATTCCCAAGAATAGCTCTTCCCCTCCCGAGCTGAAATGAACAAGTGGGAAGGCTGGCTTTAGGAAAGAATTAATGAAAGGAAAATGTCTGAGACAATTTCCTTTTAAAATATTAAATGCTACAATGAGGCATATAACTGGTTGCTCCTGGCACATTTGTTCCTTATGCTTCAGGGAATGAACCACAGTACTCCAGTTATCCCTGAGTAAAAAGTGATCTCATCTGCCTTGTTTTCAGTGTTGGGGTTTTTTGTCTATGTTTTCCAGTTTTTCACACTCCTGTGGCCCATTTCTTCACCTTCACTTTCTGTAGCTCCCAGTGATCCATTTGCAAAGCCCCCAGTCGCTCAGCAGTGACAGGATTATCCTGGGCTGTCCCCGTGCTGTGCCAGGCACAGAGCTGGATCCGTCCCTGCTCAGCTCAGGAGGAGCTGCAGTGTTTGAGGAGCAGGCAGGAGATTCCTGGCCCTGTGGAGCTCCCTTCTCTCACAGCCCCCCCTGCTCCCTCCCCCTTCCCTCCTCTATTGCTCTCTCTTCAGGCAAGTGACAGAAAGGATAAAGAGCTCAAATTGAGTGGGTGGGAGAAATCGGCCCTGCTTCTCATTTCAGTCTGAGCATGGAGCCTCGGGGAGGAATTTCGTACAGGAATAAAATGGACTCTTTCAGTTTAGCTAATCCACCCTGCCCCCTCCCTCTGGGGCAAGAAAAAATTGTAAAGGGACAACTTTTCTCCTGCCTCGTCCCACCTCCAGTGGCCCTTCCCTCCCTCGGGGTTTGTCCAACAAAGGCGGTGCCAGAAGCTGCAGTGGGAGCTGGGCTAGTGAAGGGGACAGCAAAGCCACTGGAAAGCTGCAAGCAGCCCATTATTTTGTAATGGCTCTAAATTCCCGAGAACAGCAAATCCGGGAAGGAATCCCAATTGCTACTTAGCCCAATTCCCAAGAAGAAAAAAGGCTGTGGAGATGTGGATTTTCCAACAGTACATTTGGGTTATTCAAGGCAAAAAAAAAGGGATGATGGACTCAGGATTGCTACCTGAATTCCCAGAATCTCTTCAGTCTCCCTCATCCTTTGGGTGGCTTATTCCTTTGAACTGTGGGTGGGTTTGAAGGGCTGCAGCCTCTTATGTTCTCCTGTTTACCCAGGAAGGAATGAGCTCTGTGTGGGTTTTGTTTACCTGCAGGCAAGAGCAGCTGAAGTGGATGTCCACCCAAAGGATGTCACTAAGACCTGCTGTCTGTCTGTGTGTGGCCACTGCAGACTCATCCAGCCACCAGGTGAGGCCAGCCTGGGATGCTGCACAAGCAGCAGGTGGAAATGTGGAAATGTTGATTGTGGTGGGGAAACACCAGGACAATTAACTTGCTTTCAGTTTTTCAAGATGATTCATGCTAGAATAAGCAGCTGGAATAAAAAATGGAGTGTGGTTCTGAGTGCAACTCAGATAAATAAGTTGAGGGGCTCTTTCTGCTGCTTAAGGACTGGTTTCCTGCCCCACATGCTCCTCTGCCCCAAACCATGCCTCAGCTGCAGATCTGAGCAGTTTTACCTGCTGCTGCCAAGGCACAGCTTGGTTCTGGCATTTCCTGTGGTTATTATGAGTGTCTGAAGCTGTTTGGTGGCAGGTGGGGATCTGTGATAGTTTTCCAAGAGGAAATGTGACTTCAGACTTACACTTAACGTGCTTGGCAAGTTAACTTTGCTCTCTGATATCGTCTCAAAACGCTTTCTGCTCCCTTCTGTCAGGTTCCTTAACTATTTAATTCATCTCTGGCATTTATGTCTCCTCTCAACGTTATGGCAAAGCCTCTTACAGAGATTATCACAACTCTCTTACACCAGCTTGTACTGTATCTAGTTGAGCTTTTCCTTCCTGAGGAAGCAGATGTGACATTTGGCAAGTGCATCATTCCTTCAAGTTTGTGTTCCCTGTCACCAGAGGATGCTGAGCCAATTACAGTATTTACTGCAGGTGTAAAGGCAAAGATGTTTCTAGAAAAGATTAATGCAGGTGGCGGTTCTCTTCTAGAAAGCATTGGCTGGATGCTGACACGCTGGTGTTTAAATAAAGCAGAATTTATTCTTCTGGTGGTTTGGGCAATTTAGACACCTCTCAGACAGAAGTAGGGACAGAGTCAGAGAAGGGTCTGGCAGCACCACAGATAAGTAGTAAAGCCACCAAAAAATTGTTTTCCCACAGTCTTTGCCATGCTTCTGTGTATCTGATTCCACCCTGAATGAAACTAGAGTCATCTCCTTTCTCATTCTGCTCATATCTTGTTACAAATACAGCCCACAGCCTTTAAAATAGGCAGCCATGGAAAATCCTGCCTCTGAACATGATGTGTGTCAGACAGGAGTCTCAGCCAGGGAGAAGATGGGTGCTGAGTGAGAATGGGGACATTATTTCTATTCCACCACCAGCCATTTGGCTACCGAATCCTGCTTTTTGGACAGCAGAGGTAGAAAACCCTTTCAAGGGCTAAGGGTGTGTTAGCACTGTTCCTGATCTGTCTAAATGTGGTGTTAGCAGTGTTATGGGTGGGAGAGAAGAGACCAAAAATGAGTCTGGGACCCTTCACGTATTGGGGGTAATAATTTGGGATCCTTTCTGATAAATTTAAAGAGAGGAACTGCAGTAAAGTACACACATAATGCTTCCTCCCTGTTCCCAGCAGCCCCAGAGAGGCAAAAATCCAGGGTGGCACAGGAAAGGGCGTAGCTGTGGGAATCCCTGCACTCACTGCTGCTCCTGCCTGCAATCTGCCTGCCCTCCCCACCACATTTTTGGGAGTAGGAAGGTGTGGTTGGACTGTGGCAAAGTCCCTTGGGAACAGCCCAAAGCCCTGGAGCTTGTGCAAAGTGCTTTGTTGGTCAGAGCCTGTGTGGAGGCTGTGTTCAGGTGTGAGCTGTGAGCTCAGCACCTCGCTCTGAGAGCTCCTCAAATCTGCCTCCACCAGGCTGCTGCAGCACCTTCAGTGCTGGGGTTTGGGCTGAGCCACCCTGTCCGTGCTCCAGGAGGGGCCGGGGCTCGGGGCTCACCCTGTAGCGCTCGATGAGTTTGAAGCCCACGACGTGCTGCAGCTTGCGCAGGCAGATGGGGCACGGCTCCAGCGGCCGCAGCAGCGCCTCGTCCAGGCTCAGGGCGCCCTGCATGATGCACTGCAGCCAGCGGCACGTCCCCAGCCCCATCAGGTGGCAGATCTCGTGACACGTCACCTTCCAGGGAAGCAAAGAGCACAGCAGTGCCTGGTCATTCCTGTCTCCGCTGCCCCCTCCTCTTCCTCCCCTGCTGTCCCACCCTCCCTGCTCCCTGGCAGTCTGAGCAGCCTCTTGCTCAGCAATGGCACTCCTCCAGCCCAGGCTTCCCCGAGGTGGCAGGAGAGCCTGGCTGCCTCTTCCCAGCTCCATGTTTGCGTGGTGGAGGTGGGGTGGGTGTGGGTGAGCCCTGTAGGCAGCGTGTTTGGAGCTGTGGGGCAGTGCTGCTGCTCTTCCCCAAGTGTCTGGAGATTTTTTGTTGTTTTAGGGTTTTTTCAAGAAGGAAAAGCTGTCCCATTGGGGCCTAAAAAGAGCAACACAGCCTGTGTGAGAAATGTGCAAGAAGCTGTTGGCAATAACAGATCTGGGTCCTTCCAGAACAGACTCCATTTGTGCCAAAGCAGAAAACTGAGCTGGAGTCAGCTGGCCAAGCATGACTGCCTTGGGAATTGGCAACTGTGGAAAGGCTGAGGATGGAGGATTCCTCTCCTCATCCTGTTGCCACTTAATATTATTTGAAATTGTTACAGGAGGAGACTTCAACCTGGAAAATCCTGAGCAAATACCAGGGGAGCAAAGGGAAATGGCTTCAAAGGTGCTGGTGTGACTGCTCTGTGTGAGCCAGCTTTGGGAGGAACACTGGAAGCAGAGCTGGAATATGGCAGATGTTGGGATGAGGGAGGACAGCACTGATGAAGAGGATGTGCTGGAGGTGAAGGGGGTTGTAAATTCTAACATGTAAATTGATGTAACATGTAAATTGATGTGCAAACTTGGCTGAGGTATTATTCTCATCCATCCATGTAACAGGTCTGGCACAGGGACCCCTCCCCTTACAGATGCCAATGTTTGAGGAGGACAGAGTGACCTTTTGTTACACACAGCTCCACCAGATATTCTGATTAACCTCCAAATACTCCATCAGGCCTGCTGTGCCTGACAAGAAAAATACTCAGGACTACCCAAGCATGAGCCTGGGAGCTGGACTGGGTTGTTTCAGTGCCATGACACAGACTGGTTTAGTGGAAGGTGTCCCTGCCCATGGCAGGGGTCTGGGACAAGATGGTCTTTAAGTTCCCTTCCAACCCAAACCATTCTGTGGTTCTGGGGCAAGTCCTGTAGCCTCCCCATAACTGATGTTGTCATTTGCTCCAGTGGTGAGGGGGGCAGGAGTTGTCCATGCAGTGCACTAAAATACAAACTCTTTATGTCTGAATTCAGTGTGTGAACTGAGCTGTGATTGCCTGTGCTTCTGGGAGCAGTCTCGTGGCTGCTTCACTGGGCTGGGGCATGGATTATGCCCTGGCCTGATTTAACCCTACACAGGGAAAACCACGGGGTGCAGGAGGTTGCTGGTCCTACCTTACAGCACTGGACCATCTCCTGAGCACTGAACTGCAAGGTCCGTTCTCTGCCCTCCTTGCTGACTTCACACAGCTCCTCCTTCTGTGTGGGTGGGTTCAAGCTGCTGCAACCAGCCTGGGGGAAATCCCCAGAAAACCTGGCAAAGCTGCAGACTCCCACTTCTGTGAAGAGAGGGGAGTACAAGTCAGGAATCTCCTCCTTCATGATTGTCTCCCACCTTATGCAGCATGAAAATACAGCTGTGGGAGCACAGTCCAGCTGAGCACACCAGATGTGATTAGGACCCACTCCCCAAAAGGTTTGTATCACCTCAGTTAACTCTGTGTGGTTCAGGAGCCCTGATCCCCCTGATTTCACATTGGGAAAACCTAGCTCCTCTTACCAGGGAATAACGTGTTAAGGATAAGATGTGGCTGTTCCAGTCTCTCAGGGAAGGGCTTTTTGGCACAGGTACTGCCTTATTCACACACTGTTCTAGATCACCATGGGACACCAATCCCACCTTGTCCTGGCAGGAATTTGCTGAATGTGAAGCTCCAGGTCTCACATGGGTAAAGGTCCAGCAGGGTAAGTCCAAGGACACACAGGGCATCCATGGGCTTGTTGTTCTTCAGGAAATTCAGGATCCCATCTGGACAAACACAGGAGAGATGCTCATTTAAATGAAGAATCCCTGGAAGGCACAGAGCCAGCATTTCTGCTGATGATGGGGAGGAGGATGTAATCCAAGCCCACAGGCAGGCAGAGCTGCTGGATTCATCATCTCAGGTGGAGAACCATGGCTGTGTATCCATCCCTCAAATCAGAGAAGACTAGACTTTGGAAGTGGGGCTGAGCACAGAGTTAAAGCAGAGATGCTGGTGAATTCAGTACTAACCCATGGAAATGAGCACCTGGGAGCAGAATTTCCCTACAGGCATTTCAGAACTGAGCTGGAACAGCCCCAGGGCTGCAGTGCTGGGTCTGTGCTGAGCATGTGCTGCCTGTGGTACCTGCAAACATCTCATTCCAGGTGGATGTTTGTGCAGTACGAGTTTGGCAGCTGGCAAGCCCGGTCCCCTGGAGAACTGTGTGACACTTGAACCCAAATTTCCTATCATGAAAGGCCTGTGAGTTCCCCCCTGCACCACCCAGGCCAACCATTTACTTTGGCTCTGGACAGGGGATGGGAGGACTCAGACTGCACCAAATCAACAGAGCCTTCCCGCAGAGCTGATCCGATCGCTTTGCAGAGCTGGACCTAAGCATAATAGCACTGAGAAACACAAACAGCAGAGGAAAATATGATGAAAGTCACTTTGTTTTTTATTCCTGTTTCCAGCCTCAAAGCTCTGGGTTTTCCACGGGAACAGGATTTCTGCCTTTTCACTCCCTTCCTCATCCCCTCCCAGCTGAGGCAATGAAGGGCAGTGTCAGGCATTTCCTAAGGGAGAGCTCGTGCCCGTGTGCTGGTGTCTGTGTGGGCTCCCTGCTGCCAGCTCCTTCCTCACCTGCGTGGAGCTGCACCCTGTCCGAGTCCCGGCTGTGGCGGAAGCAGCAGTGAATGGAGGAGACGGGGATGGAGGGAAGGCACTTCACACGCAGGCCCAGGAAGAAAGACTCCACACAGCTCTGCAGGGAATCCAGCAGCGAGAGCCCAGCGGGCCCTTCGATTAAATCTGGGGAGAGAAGCTCTGTTACCAGTCCCTTAGTGCCAGGGTGAAGGGGTCTGAAGGGGTTTTGTGGCACTGGCCACAGCAACTGGGGAGGGAGCAGGCTGGTTCATTTTGGAGTTAATTGTTTACTCTGGGGTGTGGTGGACACCTCTGGATGGTTGTGGATATAGAGGAGAAGAGGGAGCTCTTTCTGAGAGGTTGCCCAATGCATTAGTACGCTCTCATTAGCAGAGCAGATGTGCTGGAAGGTTGTCTCCTGTTTAAGTTGTGCAGAATGATTAACGTGGGAATGGGTGGCTGTGTTTAATGAACCATCAGAGATAGACCTCCAGAAATGCTGGTTCTTCCAGCATTGTTTCATACTTTGATATGCATACATGCATAAATTCATAGCAAGCCTCACCCAGGGGCACACATACCATTTACATGGCACATCTGCCACCACGGCCTGTGACTGCACTGGGGGCACACCACAGCCTTGCCTGCCACACTTGTCTTTGCTATGGCCACTGCATTTGCAGGTGAGTCCTTAGAGGAGGGTGTCAGCAGCACTCAGCACCACCCACCACACCCCTGTGTCTCCAGGCAGCCCAGTGAAGATCCCCCCATTACCTATGGGCTGCAGGTAGATGTGCTTTCGGCAGAAGTTCTGCTTCCTCCTCAGCATGGCGTGGTAGAAGGTCTCGAAGTCCTCGGGGGCATCGGGGTGGCTGAGCAGCCAGTCGAAGGCCGTGCGGATGAGCAGCGTGCAGAACAGCGTGCGCTGGGGGTTGTAGGCCTCGGACAGGAACAGCTTCTCGGCCCGGGAGAAGGCCTTGGCGTAGAGCTCCTGCAGCGCAGGGTCGGTGGAGATGAGCGCGTCCTTGAGCGCGCGGGGCCCGAAGCTGAACTCCTGCGCGTGTTTGCACTGCAGCATGGCGGGCAGCCTGCCTGCGGGAGGGGACACGGCCCTCAGCGCCGGCCTGCCCAGGGACGGGGCCTTCTCCCGCCTGGCCCTCGCCCTGTGCGCCGATGGCCCGGCCGTAGGGTTTGGGGGGATCCCGTGAACCCTGCGCGCTGCCGGCCTGGAGCCCTGCGCTCCATGTGGGAGTTATGGGTTCTCCACATCCCCACGAGGGTCACTGGCTCAGGGACCCTGTGCTGGGACGTGGTGCTCAAGAATGCACAGCCCCAAAATGCTGCTGGGCGTCTGGAGTAAACCAGATGGCTTGACTGGCTTGGGGGATTTTTGGTGCTCTATGCTGAAGTCCCAGTAAGATGGGAAATACCTCAGAGTGCTGTGCAACTGGTTGCACTGGACCTTGCAGGATGTGGAAAGGTGGTGCTCCTATTTGCTTGGGATAAACCACACTCCTTTGAACAGGTCCTTGTCAGGAACAAAGAGGTTGATTTTGGTCTTTATCTGTCAATCAGAAGCCTAAGCTTCTGACTTACCTGACACCAGTGAAAGCAGCTGCTCTCTGTTCAATTCCCTCTAACACCTTTCAATTCTCAGTATTATCCCGGGGCATCTGCTGGCTCCCAGTGCTGTTGTCAGCCTGCAGGGTTTGGGGAGCTTTGCCCAGCCAAGGTGGGACTCGCTGTGTGAGGCTGGCCTGTGCTGGTGGTGCCTCTCCAGCAGGACACGCTCGGGCCCGCTGCCATCACGTCCCTTCGTGAGCAGCTTCATGTCACACTGTGTTAGCATCAGCAACGCTGGGGATGATGTCAAGTGCTAAACAAAGAGCAAATGAAAGCCTGCAGCACAAAGAAACTAATTTGGAGCATCCTGGAAATATCCTCTCCGGGGTCCTTCCTAAGGCTGGCGTTGCCCAAAGCTGCAGAGCAAGCACCTATTTCCCACTGCAGTTTGTGCACTTGGGGAGGAGCATTGAACACCTTGGGGAGAGGGAAGAAAAAGAGGAAACAAAGCACAGCCCCCGTGACTAATCTATGTCTGGGTTTTTCCTTTTTGTAAGGAGCTCATGCCAAGCAGAACTGGGGCATTTTGGAGCAGTGCTTTGGGCTTTTTGCCTGCCACCGGTAAGTGCTCCACCTGTCCACAGTAGAATGAGAAATTTAGGGCATATAGGCACAAAAGCCCAGGGTTTCTAGGAATAAGTGTTACCTTCTTCTAGGCAAGTTCATAGTAACTTGAAAGGAGCCAGAAAAGCCTTCTGGGTGGTCACCAAATGCATCAGCTGCTGACCATCACTGCTATAGCAGCAGCATTCAATCACAGGAAAAAAATGGAGATTAAATATTTTAAGGAGAAACTGGTTAAGTCTATAATTTAAGTAGGTCTGCAGCCTAGTTCTGCCAGGTAAGTGGTATTCAGTGGCCCCTGAGGGCAGCAATATGATTAAGAAAATTCAATATTTAAAAAAAGTAGTACCAGCATGAGCCAAAGCCTCTCCTCAGTTATGCAGAGGTGGTTTGCACTGTAAGAGGAAAGTGGCAGCCCATTAAAATTAACACTGCATTCCTTCTCATCTAACCCTTGGGAAGAGCTGTGTGTGTATTGGTAGTCCTTAAAAGAGCTCATTTAGTGTGATCTTTTTTTGTCTCTAAGGGTGTGTAGCTTGGAGAGGGAGTGGATAAGCAGTTTTCTTTCACTGTTGCAAGCTTTGTATTTCACTCACATTAAAGGCTGACAGCAGGTGGCATGGGGGGATCTGAAGCAGTACAAGGGCCTAATCGAGTGAAAGTTTAGAAAAAACAATCTGTGATAATTTCTTAGCTCTTCTTACTGCCCAACATTGTTCAAATTGCTCCAGCTGGTTTTTACAGGGAGCAGCAAGAGTTTGTGTGAGGTTGCTCTGCACTTGGTGGCCCAAATCTCTACATTTCTGCCTTGCTTCCACATTTGGGAGGCAAGTGAGAGCCTGACCCCAGCAGGTCATCAGGAGTTTTGCCTTGGATTCGGGTGAAGATTGGCATTTTCCTACTGGACAAGATTTCACTTGTGCTGCACAACCTTTCAATACAAGCATCCTTTTCCTGATGATTGCAGAACTTTCACTGGGAAACTCTTAGCAATATTCAGCTGCCCAAGGGTGTGATGCTGTGAGCTGCTGCCTGCCTGGTGCAAGTCAAGAAAACAACTTTGAACTTGTACCAGGTTGAGACTGATCATGTTAAAGGAGATGAATTAAAAAAATTCTGGAAGCATGAGCTGCTTTCATTAATGTTTTGAGCAACAACTGGAGTGTTGGTCTGGGGAGGAGGAGCTGGTTAGAAAATGAGTGGGTTTTTCTCTGCTAAATAGGAAGCAGCAAAGAGTGGATGTATGTGACAGCAAATACAATGAGTGCACAGTCTTGTAGAAAAGTGTTCCCCCCAGGGTCCCTCGTGGAATACAGTGCAAGCCCAAAGCTATGGGATATACATTGTTTCCCTAGACTTCCTAAAAGGGGACATTCACCCAGCTCCAGACATTCCCAGCTGTGACCAAGGGTGTTTTGTGATGTTCCCCATGCCCAAGGGTGCCCATGACGACGCTTTAGTGGTTCAAAAGCTCGGGCACAGGAATGCATTTGCAGGAATTCAGTCTGGAATGACATGTGCCTCCTTCTCCTGGAGAGTCTGGCTTTGCTTCCAACAGAACAGCAGCAACCCATTGCACTCTCCAAATCCAAGACAATTACTTCCCTTTAGCAAGCTTTTCTAAAATACTTAATTGCAGAAAATTAATGCTTCAGAAAAAATTTATGGACCAGCTTCAGTGGTTGGGAAAAGAAGCTCTTTTACTATGGTAGCCATAGTGGATGATACCTGTCTTGGTCTAATATATGGATTTGGTGTTTCATTAACTGGAGCAGAGCAACAGGGGTTTACAGTTCTTAGCTCTTGTGCTGAGGGTGCCTCCCTGAGGCAATCCCTCAGGAGGAAATGGCACTTTGGCTTGGATAGTTTCTTTCCCAACTGAGATTTTAAGATGGCAAGGTGGGGATGAAGAAGTGGAAGCACCAATGCATCCTTCTGCCCTTCAGAAGATGTCCTGCCTTTAAAGAAGCTGATTTGGCCCCTTGTTCAATGACAAGCTGTAGGACCTGACCAGCAGGCCCTGGGGAGGAGAAAGTAACTCCTTTTGTTCCAAAGGCCAGTAATTTGTAAGTTGTACTTAAGAAAAATGCTTTAAGCATAATAACAATGTAAAGATCTGGCTCAGGTGGAGACACTCCCCACATCCACTCCTGTGCCATTTTTTATTTTGCCATTAGGAAAACATCCTGTCCCCAATACACATTTTGTCCTTCCATCTTGCAGCCATTTACTAACATTGTAGTTTTTCCTAAATCAGGAGCACCTGTGTGGGACCATAAGAAGTCCATGGAGGTTGGACCTGATGATTTTGGAGGTTTTTTCCAACCTCAGTGATTCTGTGATAGGAAGGAGCAAGGTCCCTGAGCACAGGATGGAACATGTGCCTGTGCTCTGGCACTGCAGGATCCAGGGGCAAGGAAGGAGCCTGTCCTGGGAATCTCATCCAGCCCATGGAGTTCCCCCTCTTTTTCTCTGTTATTTGCATATTTCATATCATCCATCATGGCAGAGCAGAGGAGACACAAAGGACCCAAAGGTTTTGGCACTTGGCTCCTGGCAGCAGCCTTTTCCAAGGGTTTGTTGGAGGACCCCAGTTGTGGCCTTTCTGCTTGTGGTGCTCCACAAGGCAGGAGCTCCACCACACTCCCTGAGTCCAGCTTTCAGCACCATCAGAGGTTTCAGATCAGACTGGGCACTTTACAAATCTGTTTTATTTTCGTGGTGACTGTTTTCACAAGAAACACCCCAAAATCCAGGCTCAGCACGTGACACCTGAGCAGTCTGTACACTCCCTTTCCCACAGTAACCTGTTAATGTGCTTCATGTGCAAGTCAGGTTACTCATAAATAATTCTCTTTGCAAATCAGACACATATAAATTATTCTCTGTAATTGAAAATTACCTATGAATTATTCTGTTTGTAATTCACCGATATGTCATTTATTCTCTAATATATTTACATTGCTTTCTTGGATAGATATGCCTGGGGCTGACAGTAACAGGGTGATTCTCCAAGACTGAGGCAATATCATACAGTGTGAGTTCATTTGGGATATTCTGACAAGACAGGGATGGTCGTGTGTGCAGAAATTCCATGTACAGATCCAGAAAGGGCACTCAGTGCATTATGGATTTATTTGGTATCATATAGAATTTGACCCTAACATTGCAGAGGTTGTATTTATTTTTAAGCTGGTCATTCTACAGTTATTTATTTTATAAGCCAACTTGTGAGTAATTTCTCGCTCTGACTCTCCCACAGGCACTGCAGATGCACAGAAGGAGATTCTCTCTGTTCCCTTTCCCTCTCAGCTCTTGTGAAGGATTTGGAGGCACACGGGCTTAACCCGGCTCTTTGGACGTCAGAGGGACATTAGCAGGGTCTCTTAACGCTGATTAATTACCTTTGTTAGGTGCTGTACTGTAAACAAGCAGTGATAGTGCAGAAAATTCATCGCCAGTCAACAGAAAGGAGAAGCCCAGAGCAAACATAACAAGCGGTAACTAATTATCAACACATTTTCCAGTTGCTTAATAGCTCTTCTTTCCCTGAGACTTGCACTTGGTGTCTGCCACTGCTGCTCCAGGATCAGCCTCTCCTTCCCGGTGCTTCCCCAGTATTGCACCAATGACAGCCTGAAAGCAATTTTCTCAATTTATTTGTTGACATGTATAGAAAGATATTTTTCTTGACTGAGAAGCTCTGCTCCAAATAAAATTCTCACTGGTGCAGCTCCTTCCTGGAGGAGCTCAGCACAGCCCCTCACACAGACCCAGGCTCTGCCTGCTGAGCAGGCTCAGCTCCTGGGGTCACACCCAATCTGTTTGGCCAGGTCCAGACCTGGTTTTGAGATACTCAACGGTTTTCAGAATCAATCCTCTCTGCTCACAGAGAAAATCCACTCTGGATCTGCTCAGCCCTCTACTTGCACCCCCATGGAGCTCTGGCATCCTCTGTCCACTTGGCATTAAGTGGCCACAAAGCACTGGGTCAGATCTGTGTGTGTTCTGGCCCATAAACTCAGAGAGAGCCTTCTGGCCTCACGCAGTGCCAGATCCCAACAATATTTCTGTATAATGTCTCTAGAATATGTCTGTGGCTCAGAAACAGATGGTCGTGAGAAGAGTCATTCCTGGTGCTGTGGGAACCTTCAGGGATTCACACGTGCATTTACCAGGAGCAGAATCTGCCCGTCCTGTTGGAACTGTGATTGATGTGTTACTGCTGCAAGACTCCGTCCTGGAAGTTTGTCCTCCCAGGAATCTGCCTCGTTAATTAACTTGGACTGCTGGACAAGTTAGATGGACAACTCAACAATATGCAGAAAAGGTTTGCAAGGTGAAAGACAAGATTTGTAAAGGTCATTAAATACCTAAGATGGAGGCAGGTGCTTCCTTTTGTCCTTATTTAAATATTCTTATTTAAGTGTTCTTAAGTATTTAAGAACTCATACACGTCCACTTTGCCCTTGATTTTGTTTTATGTTAAAGCCTGCTCTCTCAATACCCTGTGCTTCATTTTAATACGTTCTGAGGACATACATTATCCCTCGTTTCAGCCTTCTCTTCTACAGAATTTATTTATTCTATGCTCGTACAAAGCGCTACCCTATTTTTCAGTGCCTGCTATTTGAGGCTCTCTAAGTGTCATGCAAACATTCTTGAACTTCTCTGTGCTACCCTCCAGAAAGTAAGCTGGCAGTATGTATTTCTCCCTCCTCATCCATTTATTCACCATTTCCAGCGTTTTCTCTGTTTGTTTTAGTCTGGTTCAACTGCCTGTGGATGCTTCTCCCATGCACATATGTGATGAAGAGCTGGCTGTGTTCTCCTTCCCTGGCTCTGACATGAAATAATCCTCCCCAATCCATGTCTGCGTGCTGTGCACTCGCTAACCGGAGACCCAAAAGCGGCGAGCGGCATCTCAGAGCTGTACAACAAGCGTAGCACTGCAGAGGTACCCGAGCTCTAATCACTCACAGCTCCAGGCACTTTGCTCTTCATCATACTTGTCTAGACAGACTAAATGGTCTCTGCGCGACAGCCCCGCTGCTAGCCAGGAAAGCGGCTGCGTTTTCCATACGGATGAACTCCCAAACAGGTATGGCTAAGGGAGGGTATTCCCTGGAGCACGGGCGGTACGAAAGTGCCTCATCCCGCGGTAAAAAGGCGCAGGAACGCGGTGCCTCCTCCTCCCAACACATCAAGTGCTTTTTAAGCGGTGCCGCCAGGTCGGGGATGTTTGTGGGCATTTCACAGCCGAGGAGAAGGAAGGGGCTCCAAGGTTTTACTACAGCCAGCATGTCTGGTGGGGACACAACGACAACGACAGAGCCCAAACCCACGATTTCGTGGCCGGCTGAACCCTGGTCGCCAGCCAGCGCTGCCAGCCGGAGGGTTGCTGCGTTCGAGGCATGTTCTGGAAGGGCTGCAGAAGCAGGTGCTGCTCCTGGGACACCTGAACACCCCCTGGCCCCGCTGATGTGGAGAAGGGGCTGTTGATGCTGATCCCCGGTGCGGGTGGGTGTGCAAGGAGGAAACAAGTCCCCCTGCCCTCTGGGACGATGCACCAAGCACGACCACCAGGCTCAGCCCCCGGCACCGCAAACCCCCGGGAGGGCGCACCAGGAGTGCCCGGGCAGGACCCCTGGAGCCCGTGGGGCTGATGCCCGCAGCGCAGTCCCTAATCCCCGGCGGGAGATGCCCCAAGCGCGGTCACCAGCCCCCGCAGGGGGATGCCCTAAAGCGTGACCCGGCGCCACCGGGGGAGGATGCCCCGAGCGCGGCCACCATCACCCGCGGAGCGATGCCGTCGCCGGGGACGCGCTGCCCATCGCCCCAGGAGATGCCCCGAGCGCGGCCGCCCTGACCCGCGGAGCGGTGCCTGGCACTCCGGGGACGATGCCCGGCACCCCGGGAGAT
>VYXF01006257.1:1397048-1418641 GCA_013397295.1 Polioptila caerulea | reverse complement strand
GGGCGGGCCCGGGAGCGGCGGCGGCGGGTCCCGGAGCCGGGGAGCGGAGCGGCAGCGCAGGCGGCCCCGTTTGGGGCAGCGCAGTCCCGAAGAGCCCGGGGCTGAGCGGCAGCCCGGGCGGTGCGAACCCTTTAATCTGAGCTCTAATGGCAGCTGGGCGAGGAGCGGGGCTGGGGACTGGTTGTGCCGGTGGCCGGTGCCATCCCCGCCCTGCGAGCCGTGTTTGCGTTCGCCTTGGTGCCTCGCTCACAGCATCGCTCCCACATGACCCGGATGCATTTCTGTGTCCCACGATGTCCTTTAATTCGGGAATATTAACTGTTCTTGGAAAGGTTAATTACATTAAAGGAGTGGATCTCTGTTCTCATTTCTTCATGGCTTCATTTATTCTGCCTTTCATGTTTTGATCCTGTTCAGTGCTTTGATCCCTCATTTCTGCCATGTCTGGATGGGAGGAAACAGGAATACCCTGGCTGAGACCCAAGCATGTCCCAAAGTGACATAAACTGAAATTAGGAAAAAAAAAATATATTTTACAACCTCAGGAGCTGTAGCAGTGCTGGCAGCCCAAACACCATCTGCACACCCAGCACAACCATGGGCCTTGCAAGGGCCAGCAGAACGTCCTGCTGGAGTCGTGGTGGCCACAGGAGTGGACAGATGACCGTGTGCTGTGCTGCAGGATTAGCCAGCACCAGGATGAGACCATCCCTGCTGCAGCCTGCGTGCCTGGGACCTGCATTGCTCTGAAGGCACTGGCAGCATCACTGGTGAAAAATTGCCCTAATTTGCTGCTCTCATAATCAGGCCAAGGCGAAGCTGCAGCTTCTCCTGGCAGCAGAGGCTGCTCGTGAATCTTCCTTTTGGGAAACCTTCCTGAGATTCAGCGTGCGGGAAGGGCAGGAGGGAATTCTGAGGCCTTGCAACAGTATCTTCTTCCACTTCAGCTGCTACCCAAAGCACAGGAGATGCCCTCTGTGCTCTTTTAATTGGTTGCTGCTTGCAATGCGACTTTATTTGTATTAATTACTTAAATTATGTATTTATGAGTCGCTCCGAGTACACCATCAACATGTTTAGAACTATAACAAGCCTCAAAGAGTCAGCTCCTACATGAGGAAGCTGTGAACTGAAAAACCAGAAGCACTGATACAGTTTTGTGCTCCCAAAATGCACAATTTTTTTTTTTTTAAACCCATTTTAAACTCAATAATTAGCAGCTGGCTTAGCTGCCAGCCCACTGACTGATCAGCACAGGTAAGCAGGGCTGGTGTTGTTGTTAAATGTTCTCATAATGAAGCATTTCTCCTGGGCAGACAGGAGGAGGTGGGCAGTCCCTGCCCAGCGGAGCTGGCAGTGAGGGAGATGGAGACAGAGACAGGAACAGTGATGAAGAAACTGCCACACTGACACTCCCTGACTTTTTAGGAGGCAAGTGGTTTTATTAGAAGAGAGTCAGTAGAAAAGGAGAGGAAAAGGGAGCAGGAGGTGGACAAAACTCAGATGAGAAGACAGCCAGGAGCTGGAGAGAGCAGTGAATCAGAGGGGTGGGGATTTGGGGCTGGGGAGGGAGCAGAAGGGCACCGGGACAGCTGCACTCAGCATTCGCTCAGCTGTGACTAGAGCTGGTCACAGCAGAGACGTGATGCTCACCACAAGTGCCCTTTATCTGCAGTGATCAGCAGCAGTCACCATTCTGCTCTGAAATCAACTGCTCCTGCAGAGCTGAGTTTCCTGGAGTGGCCACGACCTGTGTCCTCCACACGGGAGGGTGTAAAATACAGGGGCATGTGCCTTGGGCAGGTGAGTGCTGGAAACTTCATGGGGCAGCACATCCTCAGGGAGAAGCAGAATGAAAATAATCCCAAACCTGCCACCTGAGACTGTAATTTAGGCAACTATAGCTATTTAGCTGAAGAAAGTTGTATAGACACACAAACAGCTCCATGGGGAGAAAAGGCAGGTACCCATGAGCTGTGTGAGCCAGAGAGAAGAGACAGCCCAAACCCACAGCTGCAGGCTGAAGGCAGACTAATTGAAATGAGAAAATAGGCATTAATTTTTTAAAGAATGAAGTTGATTAGCTGCTGGAACAAATTACTGAGGAAAGTGAAAGTCTTCCCACGCGATGGTGTTTTCTGTTCCAGATAAGATGCCTTTCCCCAAGTGGGCTTCAGCCAAGCACATGTTCCTGTGTTCCATAGAGCAAGGATGGGGTGGAATGTGGTGGTCTCAGCTCTGAAGAGGTGAAGAGGGGACTTTGTGGCCCCACCTTGATTTTAGGAAATGAATTGAAGGCTGTGCTCTCGGCATGGATTTCTAAATCCCTCGTGGATGGGGCTCCTAATTTCAGTTTGTGCTGCTATCACAAAGAATAAATGCACACAAGAAAACTTTCCAAAAGTCCAGACCTTAGCAGCAGCCCAGAGAGAGCAGAGTGGGTTCAGCTCGTGTTGTGTCTTTGCTGGTCAGTCACAAAACCCTGACCTACATTTGGGCAGCACTGTAGAACTACCAGCAGCTACTTTGATGTTGGTCCTAAAGCAATTGCAGCCACACCCGTCTCACCTTTGGACTGTGTTGTGCACAAGGAGAATTAGGGAATGCCCACACACAAAAAAGTAAGAATCTAATCTCATGTTGCTGCTTCTATGGAAATGAGTGAAGCACAAAATTTGTTGGGAGGAACAGGCTCAAAATCAAAGGGTGAGATCCCCTAAAAGTTAATGGTGATGGGAAGGAGGAGAAATGGGACTGACTGGTTTGCACAGGAGATTGAGTGTTCCCATCCTGGGAGGATGTAGCACGGACCTGTCTGGGGTCAGGTTCACTCCCTTTGCAGCTTCTGGTGGTGTGGTTCTGGTGGAGGTTCTGAGGCAGGAGAGTAGGAGTTATTAAAGTAGGATTTCACCTTGAGCTGGAGAGTCTGAGGGACCTCATCTGACAAGACTACAGGAGGTTTTTGCTCCCTCACTGAAATCAGTTGATTTGGCTCCCTGCCACACATCAGAGGGCATGGAAAAGGGATGAAATGTTCCTTGTCTCCTCCACCAATACCATGAAAATGCTGTGCATTGTGCTGGTGCTGAGGAAAGGCCCCTCCTTTGCCCAGCTGCTGCATTGGGCAGTGCCATCCCAGTCGTGTGCCCAGACATGCCCTGCGATGCTGCCTTGTGCCCCATCCATCACCCATCCCCAAAAACCCCTGGGGATGAACCTCATGGAAGTGAGGATGGACAGCCCTGAGTGTGGCACTTGGGATTTCCACAATTCCCTTGAGAAACCTGAGGGACTGGCAGGAATGAAGTTCAGCTTCCTTCCCCCTGCAGGAGGTGGCAGGAGAGAAGCAGAGAGCAGCAGGCACCTTCTGGTAGGAGATGGAGCAGAGGCATCAGTGTCCTTAAGGCAGGGCCAGAGCAGCAAAAAAAAAAAAAATTGTCCCTCTCTGCTGTGTCCTGGCACAGTCCAGGCTCTGTTGGCAGCTCAGGGAGGAGCTTTAATGAAAACAAATATTTGGCTGGTGTTACTGGAGTGCCACAGACTTCAAGGAGCAAACAGAGCCCAGCCCTTCTTTGATTAGTGACTGCAATCTGCTGCCACAGCTGATGCTGGAGGAGAAGATAAGAGAGAGAAAAAGAGAACAGCTCTGGAGTGAAGATGAAAACACTGGGCAGAAGATCTGTGGGCGGATGAAAGGGAGCCATTTATTTGCAAATAAGTTGCTAGATCAGGCTTCATGTGCATCTGGGCAGCTTCTAATACTACGGGCTTATTCAGAGCTGAGAGTTTTGACTGGAGTTGGAGACTCTTGAGACATCAGCACACACGTGTAGCTGGTCCAAGTCTGTCTTGTGCCAATCTAAGGAAAATTTAAGGGTCTTCTTCACTTTGTACCGTTGATTTTGTGTCTCTCTGCAGGCAGTGAGTGTGGTTGCTCCATGATTCATTCCCATGAGGAGGCATGATTTCAGGTTCCCAGATGGCTGCAGAGGCAGAAGAGGGGGCAGATATGTATTTTTACAGCCAGGAGAATGCAACTTCAGTGTACAGATTTGGCCTGGCTAAGAAGATCTGGGGAATATAGAGAATGATTATTTATTTATCTGTTTTCATGATTGTCTTTCTCTTGGCTCCTGATGAAGCTCCAGGAACACTGAGGAAGGAGGAGGCTGCTGCCTTAGCAATCCATCTCAGGATTTGAACTCAGCCTGGTATCTGGTCTGTGTGTTCCCTGGGATTCAGCAGAGTCCACTAACTGAGTCCAGCAGAAATAGCTTTTCACTTCCTGGTTTCAGAGTAGGTGTTAAGTAGGACATAGATAAATTTGGGAATATTAGTAAGGAAAGAAGGGCAGCTATTTATTTTGAAATAAATCTTTGATAATAGATCTTTGGGCAGAGAACTGTGGAGAGCTGCCCTTTGTAGAGAGCTAGAGGATGAGACATTTGCGGATAGGAAATTTTCTGATTCCAGTGAATTATTGGGCAGAAATGGATGTTTGGGAGCATTTCAAGTTTCTGTATATGCAGCCCTGTCTGGCACTGAGTCCTGCAGCATTTAAGCTCAGGGAGTGTCCTGCTGATGTCAACAGTTCAGGGCTGAGTCGTGTCCTGCACTGGCATCTCAGCCTACAGGAATTTGGGGGCTGTGTGACAGTGCAGGTGGAGAGGTGGCACCCCCCTTCTAAGGTCTATCAGAGTTTTCCCGGAGTTTTCCCCGAGGTGTAGAGTCTCCAAGTCTCACGTGGTCAGTGATCTGAAACAGGCTCTCCCATGGGAGGAGGGAGGTCTGTGACTGAGAGGCAGAGCCCTGCCACGCTCTGTCTGTGAAATTAAAACACTGCAGCGAGATGAGACCCGAGATGGAGAGCAGAGACCGTTGGAGACACCGAGAAACAGAAGCGTTTTCAAGTATTTTGCTGCAGAGAATTTGGCTGATTTTCCCCTTTTTCCCCAGATGACTGGTGCTGGGCAGCCGGGTGGACACTTCACTGACCCAGAGAGCTCCGGGTGCCAGGACAGGCGTGGGCACCAAACCGAGCTCAGGCACGGGGAGAACAGGGGAGAACCACAGGGCTGCAGAGCCTTGAGCCAGAGCTCCTCCCTGAGTCTCGCAGGGCTGATACATGGCTCTGATTTTTGGCTGGGGCGTTGACCACAGCCCAGTTTGCTCTGGTGTGGGCGAGGATCCGCTCGTGCCTGGTGATGCTACAAAGGCGGCTAAAGGCCAAGTGCTGTCACTGGAAACCAACTGTGAATTAATACACGGGGTGTGATTAATGTGCTTTTTAAATGCATTCATGTCCTGTCGCACTGGCTGTGGCTCTTGTGTCACATTTGGTGTTCTCAGAACATTTATTAGCCTTACAGATCCCTTGATTATTGCTTTCTCTTTTATAATTAAGCCATGGAACTCAGCATGGTGCAGCTTGTGCAGTATTAATTCATGGCTGGCATATTCTGCCTGTGCCCTAGGATAAGGCTAAATGCTGGCAGCTGGATTGCTCTCTGCACAGTTGCTATTCTGAAATTTTTTTTAATATGATTATAAAAATCACGTTCTGCTTGCAAATGGGCAACTTGGGGCTCTGCACTGCCTCAAGCAGTGAGGTGCAGTCTGACTTCCTCAAGAGCAGAATCTGTGCCCCCGGCAGTGCTGGGAGAAGGGGCTCCCTCCTGCCCCAGGTGCTGGCTGATGCTCTCCAGGTGGATGCCATCAGCTCTGCTCCAGTGCAAATGCAGCCCCACGCGCTCTCCACGCCCTGCCCACCCTTCCTAGGACATGCCTGTGAAGATGTGAGTCTTGTAAATGAGTTCTGCTTCACTCCTTTTTGTCCTCCTTTTCTTCAAGTGAGAGTTAAGTAGAATTCAGGATTTCCTGCGAGGCTGCAGCTCCACGGCCCCTTTCTGTCAGCAGCAGCTGCCGTGGATGTCTGAATGGTTTTCCTCCTGGCTGGTTGCTCCTGCCCCCAGAACAACAGTTTAACAGTTTGTGTGGCCATGTGGTGAGCTGAAAAGGGAACAAAAATAGCATTAAACATGTCTGTTTTATTTAATTTTTTTTTATTTTCCCTCTCCTGGGAACTAGTTGTAGTAGTGGCTGTGCTGGAGGAATTGGAGCTCAGAGCTACTGGGAAGGAAATCACTGGAATGACACAGACCCAGTGCCCCAGCCACTGCTGGCCCAGAGGCAGCAGTCTGAATGCAGAATTCATGAGGTCTTTGCTGGGCTGGGTGTTGGGCCACTCGCTGTTTCCTTTGGAAAGGAAGCTTTGCAGATGACTGCTCCAAGGCACGAGCTGCAGCACAGGGTGGGCAGTGATGGGCTCAGCAGCTCTGCCCTCACGGCTCTGGTGTCCTGGGAGTCCTGTGGGGACAAAGTGCCAGCTACTGGAGAGCAGTCGTGTCAGTGCCCCTCGTGGGCTCTTCATGGGCCGCAGATTCCACAGTGGAATGGCAGTTCCACTGTGCTCTGTGTGTTGGTGACACACATACCCACACTGCTCAGGCTATTGGTTATTGCTCATCAAACCCTTTCTGGAGAGACCTGACTGCTGATCATCTCAAAGCTTCTGTTTCCAATGAATGGTGCCAAAACCTACGTGCAGGATGCAAAGCTGTAGTGCAGAAACTCTTTGAGCTCAGACGTTTCCATGGAGATGAATCTTTGATCTCACTGAAATAAATAAAGGGCGGAGAAGATGCTTCCAAACTAGGGAGGAAGGCAAGGCTGATCCCTACGGGGCAGAAGTTCTCAACAGGAATTAGGGTGACAGGAGGCTTCTCTTTTTCTCCCCTGCTGATGCCATGTCTGTGTGGCAGGGAGGCTGAGCTGTGTGCCCGCCAGCACACGTGGGGAACGTGCCTTCCATGCAGCCAGCCAGACACTCTGCACCTTGCAGCTGCCTGATTTAATGCTGCTGGAGAGGCAGACCTTTGTCTGCACTGCAATATTCACCCTGTGCTGCAGGATTTGGAGAACAGAGACACAGGGGTTTAACACCAGTGCGAGGCACGCTCGTTTTCTTGACTCTGGTGAGGCAATCTGAGCAATGAGAACAGCCAGGAAAAGTGCTGTGTTTATGGATAAAATACAGAGTGGAACAAACAAATCACTTTTTACTCTGGTGTAATGTGCAGAATAGAGGTGTTTACTGTGCTGACATGGAGACAGTGACCAAAGGCAGCAGTCAAGTTGGCTTTATCCACACGGGTGAGCTTTGACCGAGCCAGCAACTCGTGTGTGCTTCGAGCTGCTGTCAGGATCTGTTAGTGCTGGCGCTGGAAATTGAGGCTTCCGTGGATGGAGCGGAAGAGAATCCATTAGGGAAGGGTATAATTAGCAGAGTAATCTCTGTGGGCTGCTGCTCAGGGTAGCTGTGGTCAGGAGCTGTGGCAGGACGTGGTGCTCAGCTGGCAGTGGGACGTGGCCCTGGTGTCGGAGCACCCGGAGCTGCTCCTGGGCTGGGTGCTGGGCTGGGCACTCCTGCTGCTGCATTTCTCACTCTGCTGGCCACCCCTGAGGTGGCTTTCCCTGGTCACTTCAGATCTGCTCTCGGGATGGTGACAGATCCCTCCCTTTGTCTCAGCTGCCAGCAAGGCCCCAAACAGGTTTTACTGCAGAGCGTAGTGATGCCTTAAGTTTGAGCTTTTATATTTTTTAGATTCTGGGCTGTTTTAGTGGGTAGGTTTAGGTTTCATATTCAGTGCTACTGAGCTCTCTTCACAAAGTAGAGAGACAAAACAATTCCTTCTCCAGCTTGATACCAAGGACCACTTTCAGGCCCAAGAACAAAAACAGCAGTGAAGTGAGAAGAAAAAAAGGAGGATGGGGCTTCATAACCTGAAGCTATGGCTGGACAATTGATTCTAATCTGCTGATGGACCAGAACTTATAAAAGTGTGAGACCTCTTGATCAGGCATCCATTTTGTCCCCATTTTGGGTTCATCTTGGGTGTGGCCAGCTGGGCTCTTGTGCTGCCCAGGTGTGTCCAGTGAGATCCTTTAATAAATCCCTGCTTTATCCTTTGGCTCTGTCTCCTCTCCGTTCCAGGTCAGCCTCCAGAAGGCATCAGTCGGAGCCTGTGGGGTGAGCAAACTGCTGTGTCCAGCTGGTGCAGCACTGGTTTCCCTCCTTTTTTTCCTAAATAATCTTCCTCAGATGAAATGAGCTGCCTGTTGTGCTAATTAGAGTCTCTCTACTCCAGGGGTTTTCACCCAGGCTAAGTTGTGCTTTAGTATCTTGCTCCCACCCCTGTTTTCCCTGGAGCAAGTGACTCCTTTGTGCCTTGCAGGATCTTGGGCTCTTGAATGACTCAACCATCATTTCATGTAATTTTAAATTTACAGTTTAAATACTTTATTTATGAGGATAAATATTGTTTACAGCTCTGAAATCTTATCGTCTTTTCCAAATATTGCAGAAAGCTTCAGTGTTGAACAAAGCCCACAGGTTCCCTTTAGAAGTTGACAAGTGGGGGGTTTTGTTGATTTTGTTGTTGTTTTTTTCACATGACCCTCACTGAAAATATTGGTGCTGCTCTCTGTTTTCAAAAATGTGCCATTTAGCTGAGAAAGCCATGTTGTCTTATGCACGAATTCACTGGGAAGAAAATATGTTGAAAGAGCATGCAATATTAAAGGTATTTTGAATCAAATTCACTCCAACTGGTTTCAGTGGAAGATTTAGCCTTTTTTTTACAGGGCTCTTTGTCGGGACCTAAAGCACAAAATACTCTGTTGGGTCAAAGTTAAGGTTACCAGACAGTAATGAAAACAGCATTTTTATCCTCAATTACATGGCCAAGACAGGATAGCTGTGCAGCCACAGCTGTTTGTCTCAGGGCTGGGATGGATGCTGTCACTTAGCAACCACTGCCATTTGTGTTTGAAACCACTGCCATTTGTGTTTGAAACCACTGCCATTTGTGTTTGTGCAGCTTTTTTGTTGTTGGCACGTAATGAGAGTTGCAATCAGGAGATCAGTCCCATCGAGGGTGTTTGTTATCCAGAGTGATGGGTTTCAGGACTCACCTGTGCCCCGGCCTGTAAGGGCTGAATCAGATTTAATGTGTGATAGCTAATGCAGCTTAATAAGGGTTTGTTTAGGAGCTGGCTTGGCTGGGCCAAGTCGTGCTTCAAGATGTACAGCCTGCACTCACCATCTGCCAGACCTGGCTCTGCAGCTCCCTCGTGCTGGTCACAGCCCAGCCCAGCCCAGGAGCTGCTCTGAGGCCAAAGCTCTGTGTGCAGAAAGGAGGGACCAGCCTGGGCAAGCCTGGAAATCTCTGCCCACAGCAGCACCAGATCCCTGCTCCCTTCTGCTGAGCCAGCCTGAGAGCCCAGGGATCATGGGGTCAGTGGAGACTGGGAATGTGAGGAGTGAAAGATAATGAGATGGGAGAACTGAAGATGGAAGGTCTCTGTCTCTTGAGGGTAATTTCCACCTATCTTGTACTGACAATGAGGGAAAAGGATCAGACCCATGACAGTTCAAGCTCTAACACTCTACGGGAACTGGTTAAGGTCGTGGTGTAACACCTGGTCTGATCTGAGCTAACCAGGAAATGTCTCTCAAAGAGGTGGGTGCACCCTCTGTGCTGGACATTGGGCTCCTGCCTGGCATGGAGGTTAACAACCAGGTAAGTGGGGAGTAACTTGGTTTGGATGGGTTTGTTTTGGAGGCAGAGGTGTGAAAGGTATTTTTGTTATGTAAAGAAACCCTTTTTCAGCTGGCGTGTTCTGAGCAGAGAGTGAGTATTGGTACCACGGATGGAAACACTGTTTTCTTTAATTTAATTTTGCTTTAACTGAAGCTGTTGTGTAATTGCACCTGTAGCTCTGCAGGGATCCTTGGTGAGGGCTATTCATCCCCCTTCCATCAGGAGGATTTAGGAGAGCTCCCAGGATGTGTTTCCTTACAGTTGCACACCCTCAGCTCTGCCCTGCCTTGTCCAGATGAATGCACTGCTCCTTCAAATCCCATTTCCCTGTGTGCTGCCTCCAAGGCTCAGGGCAGGGCCTGTCCTGCCTCTGGAGCAGCACGGCTGACACAGGCTGAGGTCTGACCCTGCTGAAGTGGTGCTTTATTTCTCAGCAGAAGACAAAACCCACTGCTCTGAGGGGAAATGACACAGACCACAGAGCTGCTGCTACTGGTATATTTTTCCATTATAAATTGCTGAGATCTCCTGCAATGAAGCTGTTTGGAGATTTCCTCTCTAATGCACGTCGGTTTTTAGAAGCCTTGATGAATATGTATTGAAAGGTAGAGGAAATTTTATCAGAGGAGATCAGAAGGAATTGCATAGATGTGCACAAATTGATCTGTAATCACAGATCACATATATCTAAGATGAAGCAACAGCCCTAGACATTTATGGCCCATTTTTGACTAAGTTGTGCAATTAGTGTAATTAGGCAAAGAATATTCTTTGTATTCTAAATGTCTGGTGTATTAAACCAGAAAATTAACAGCCATTCCTTTGGCAGCTTTCATAAAGCCATTGCTAGTGTAGGGCTGAGCCAAAGATGCTTATTCTCTGTAGTGTCTGAGTCTGAGCAGTTAAAGGATAAATCCTCTCTTCAGAGCTTTGTTGAAATGTGTTGGAAGCAACTCTAGGAATTTCCTACCTGTGTACAGATCAGACAACACAAATTAACATTGCCCTTGTGCAGATATAGAGCTGAAATGAGCTTTGAAATTTTCTTCTTTCACAGCACCAGCCACCAGAGACACAGTTTTGTAAAGCTGTGATATTTTTTGTCAATACCACCTATATTTCTCCAGCCAGCTATTCACAGCCTACTTAAAAACAAAGGGCAGTTCTGAGCCTCATGTCCTCTCACACTGAGGCCCAGGTCTGGCCACAGCCAGAATCAGCTCTGTGGGTGTTGGAAAAACTCTCAGTGGCGCCTGCCTCTGGTTACTGCAGGAACCAAACACAGCTACAGCTCTGACGGGGTGAACGCTGGGGTTTCCAGAGAAATCCACCCCAAAATGTCCATAAGAGCAGGCCAGGCAGCCTCCTCCTCCTCTGTGCTGTGTGACAGAGCGAGCTGGTGGTAGTTTCTGGAAGGGCGACACTCGTGCTGTGAAGGGTTAAATCCCAAAGGCATTTGCTGAACTGAATGCTCAGGATGCACCTGGGGGCAGCCAGAGCTGCTCAGCGCTGTCTCCTCGGGAGCCAGCCCTTCCCCCAGGTGCAGCACCACAGCTCCTTGGCAAGATTTAGCAGAATGTGATTCTTAACCCAGCAGGAAGCTCTGTGGCTGGATAAGGATCTTGTGGAGGTGCAAAAAAAAGCCTGGGCAGGTAAGAAGTGGGTTTAAAATAAGTTGTGAGTGTAAGCAACTGGGGTAGAGCTCGTATGAATCCTCAAATGTGTGAAGATGGGCACCCTAGAGAGAGGATCCCAGCATGAGGGATGATCCACATCAGTAGCTGTTGGTGCGTGTTCATAAACTTGGTAGCTAAATTTCCAGCTCAAAAATCTCACCCTACTGTTTTCTGTAGGAAGAATTGTGGAGTTTTTGGTTTGCTTTCATCTCCCTTAATCTCTCCAGCCCCAGGCATTTGCTCACACACTGCCCAGGTGTCCCTGACCCTCCCTGTTTCTCCCAGTTATCAGGTGCAGAATGGCAGTGCCAGCACCTCAGTGTCAGTGGGACTCCACTGTCACTGGAGCAGCAGAGAAAACAAAAAGCAAAACAAAAGGCAAAGCAGGGAGCTCAGACAGGACAGAAATAGAGAGTCAGCACTGTCCCAGAGCTGCTGGAGGTGGAGACCTATTTTCAATGAAAGAGGAAACAAGTCCTCAATACCCCTTCTACAGATAAGGAGCCCCCCCAGCTTGTTGTACATTTGGATTTCAGTGTACAAGTGTATAAACACAATTTTGGACTGCAATTAGGCAAATGCTACAAACATAATGTCACCCTCAGCCCAGCTGATTAAAAAGAAAAAGAGTTCCATAAAAAATTAATAGGTCTGGGAGTTGAGAGACCTTGGTAATAAGCAGTGAGTTTTCCTTCTGTAACAACTCACTTTTTCAATTTGCTGGTATCTGAATAACTCCTTGGAGTCCCTTAAACTGCACAGCTCTGAAATGACAAGAATTCCCTCCTGAGCAGGAGGGAGGCGTTCACCCAACCTGCTGCCTCCTCTCCTGGAGCACAGCTGACCTACTGCCACACAGAATGCTGCTTTTGGAACTGCAGAGCCTTCCCTTGACAGGGCTGCTGGAACTCCACAAACACACCCACATCCCTGCTCTCTCACTAACCCTTTCCATTTCTGAGGGGAACTCTGTGGCAGGAGAAGGCCTGAATTTTAGTATTTTCTGTCTTTTGCCAGGTGTAGGCCCAGCTCAGGTAGAATTGTGTGTCAGAAGCAGAGCTATCCTCTCCTAAAAACAGCTGCTGGTACAAAACCCAAGGGCTCTGTCACACCTTAGGAACTGTGTGCTGCTTTCCTCAAAAGGCACAGGGCAAACCTTCAGCAGCAAGAGATCCAAACTAATCTCAGTCCATTGTACTGCTGCAGGGAGCAGATTAGGTCCTTTCACTGCTTCAGATGCTACAGCCTCCACTGCCCCAAAATCAGAGCCAGGTTCCTCCCTTTCCACAGGATAAAGGATGCTCAGCAGCAGCTCAGTGCTGGAAAAGCCCCCACCATGGTTTGATCTGTTCCTAAAGGTACTGTTTGGTCTGGGTTTTTTTTTAGGTTGCAGAAAACTTCTTAGCACATGGCAAGATACTGGAGGAAGTTGCAAACTGCATTCTTCCCCAAGTTTTTAAAAAACTGGCAATTTTTTCTCAGAAAATCATGTTGCCATTCACATTATGTCTGCTGGTTTCTAATTGTTACCAAAGCTGGTCACAGATCAAACTTATCTTGAAAAACTTTGTGTGATTTTTCTCTCAAAAGTTAGAAACTGTCTGAGTACTTTAGGAGTGGAAAATAGGAGCACTTGAAAAAAAATCAGCAAAATGGACTTGCTTCTGGCTTCAATTAAAACCAAAGTCAGCATGTTGGTGTCACTGCTGAGATCAAACATGTCTGTGATCTATAGGAGAAAATTTGTAATGCTAAGGATGATCAGCTTTTGACTCTTTAAATGCCACCTTCTGCTCTAGACCTCAAAATGCAACAGGGAAACTGAGAGCTCTGTTTTTAGAATAAATTCAGAAAGGTCAAAATAAGTGTCTCTTAAAACCAGTCTCCATCAGTTTTAGCTACTCTGGCTCCAAAAGGAGCCTGCAACAGCTTGTTTTCAGTCACTCTTTTGTTTTTTTAAAATGCTTCCTTATGTAGCCATGGTCTGGTACTTTCTTAAAGGACAACAACTTAAAAAAAAAAAAAAAGAACAAATGCCATTCTTAATGTTTTTACTTTGAAAAAAGGAACAACAGTTTATTTGAAGTGACACTTTTTTAACACCATAAAAAAAATCATTAGCATTAAAGCAAAGATTTTCTAACCCATTTAACAGCTAACAAAACCATCCTTTTCCTCCAGAAGAAGACTGCTTAAGCACTGCTCCCTCAACAAAAGCTGTGTTCAGTAACAGTCAACTTCATTATCCTCTATGGTCCCCACAGCAGCAAGGATGTCCTGTAAGAGTGACTGAGGGCTTTCCTCCACATGGTCACTACTTTTATTTAGCTCATCATGCAGCTCCAGTAAATCTATTGCACCCAAAGCTAACATCATGCTCTCTGGATCTTGGAAATCCACCCCAAGACCACCATCCATGGTGAAGTTCTGAGCCAGAGAACCCTGTCTTAGTGTCCTCTGTAACCAGGCAATGCCACGTCCTGCAGGTGAATCTTCAATCTCTTGTGGATTCTCCAAAGTACTCATGGGGTAGAAATGACCTCTCAAGCCAACCAGCACATCACAGGCTCTCTGCCCCACGGGTTTGTCACAGTCACACAAAGATCCAAACAGAAACCCAAACACCCTGGCTCGACAAAACACCTGCAGCAGCTCCTTCTGAGGGGTGGAACTTGTGGCTGCAGAGGAGACAGGAGCATAGGGACACTGGGCAAGCTGGCAAATGGTCTGACTGCAGAAAACTTCAACCAGCTCCAAACCACCAAGTCTGACTTCCCAGTCTAAGTCATGCTCCACAGTCTGGATGACTTTAGAGACAAACTGCTCCGTATCTTCCAGCTGACCTGTGCAGCCTTCTCTCAGCCACTTGGTGAAGATGCTGATCACAGCCCTCCTAGGAAAGCCCTCTGAATCTGTTGACAAGATTTCCTGAAGCTTTGCTACAATGCTCTAGATGCAAAAAGACAAAAGAGAAAGCACAGTGAGAGGAGGAAGATGCAAAGAAACAAGAAGAGCAGAGGTGAAAATCTTGTCATTACTGGTTGGGAATCTGCTTGCAGAAGCAGGTAACTTGTGAAGGAAGTTATAAGCAGTACAGCAGCAACCTGATGGGTAATTCTGCTCATGCAGAAAAGGTTATCCTACCTGTTTGTTATATTCATTGCCTATGGCAGGTGACTCTGGAGCAAAGCAAGTAACCAGGGCCAGGTGTCCCACCGCCGTCACGGCGCTCGCTCGCACGTAGCTCTCTGGGTCCTCCAGCAGGTTCTCTGTGAGCCTCAGCACCTCTGAGGACAGGAGACACTGCCTGAACTCCTTCTGGTCTGTAAACAAGACAGCAAGCCAAAGAAGTGGGACTTTATTCCCTCCAAGCATGAAGCTGTTTCCAATACAAACAGTCTTTTGCTTCATACAAGGATGGCCACTGCCTGCAGGGACAGCTGCCAGGGAGAGGAGCCACTGCAGGGTGTTCTGTGTCAGGCTCCTCCTCTCCCAGCAGCTTTTAGTCAAGCCCTGACAGACACTGGAACTTGGAAAATTGCACTTAAGAGTTTTTTAGCAGCAAGCAAAAACTTTCTGCGGGCAAGTGAGGACATGGTTCCAGCCTCATCAAATGTATGCCTTTGCTTAAAGGAGGAAAAAATAATCTTCTGTTCCTGTTGTCAGGCATATGGCAGAGAAAACAAAAGCACTGAGAGGGGCTGCAGGATAAAGTGCTAATGCAGCTGAGCATGCTGGATACTTCCTTTGTGACCTGGGGACAACAGCAGTTGACAACACTCCCCTCCCTTCCAACACTGCAGAGCTCCTGTAGGAAAATTAGCACTGCTTCAGTGCTACCTGCTGCAAAGCCTGAGCTATCAGTAAAGCAGAAAATCAGTAATTAATCCCAAGCATATAAAGCAGGCTTTTAGCCTCCTAAAGCCCAGCCCCCAGCCTGCTGAAAGAAACCAGACTCCAGTGCAAACTGAAAACCAGAAAATGTTATCTGCCATTAAGCACTGTCACCTGCCTCGACAGACATGTCTCAACACCCCTCAGTTTAACTCACCAAAACTGCCATTAAGGCAGGTACAGCAATATGAGTTCAACAGAAAAAGCAGGGTAAGTTTAATAATACATTTTTCAGGTTTTGATCATGATCTAAGAGGAGAAATCTTGACACTTCTTTCTTTTCTCAGCCTTCCAGTCACAGGTCAGAAGATGCTTCACCAGCCCAAATGGCTTTGACAGCATTAACAGAAATACTGCTCACATCTGAACTGGTAAATCTTTGCACCTACCTTTCAAGCACTTAACCATGGCAGTGAGGAACTCCAGGGAAGAATCTCTTACTTCCCAGCAAGGACTGCACAAACGTTTCTGCAGCACCACAAAAACATCTGTAAAAGGCAAGTGACAAACTTGAGTGGACTTGAAAGGCAACAAGCACTCACTGTATAACCTCTACATCATTTCATCTGATACAGTCCCTCTGGCTGCTGTTGCTGTTTGCTTCTCCCAGAGTTCTGCAAAGCCCTGTTTGGGCAGCTAAACTCAAATTCAACATAATTATGACCAAGTGAATCCAGTGCTTTGAGCAGGAAAGGCAGGCAGGAGCAGATTTCATGTGTGCCACTAGCTGCTGTTTGTCCCAGCTGGAATTCATTACCTTCCAAAATCTTCTCAGTTTGCTGCCACTGATTGTTGGAGGAGGACAGTTCCTGCAAGTGCACCAACCACTTGGATGTAGCTTGAAAGGTTTTCTTTAGAACCTGAAGCAATGTAAAGCAGATTGACCTTACTACAGGAGGAGGCAGTGTTGCCTTTATGCTTTTAAAGGTAAAATTCATTTTAGCCTCAAACTTACAGAGAATTTCTCAGAGTAAACAAGTGCATATGCCTCCTTATTAGGAAGCCAGCCACAAATAAATGGTGCTTAAGCATAATTTCTAACAACACCTAGAAAATCCCTGTGTTCAGATTAGTATTATAAAGTTCTAATATCTCCAGCTATGCATTTGCAGTTGCCATCAGATTCATTAAAACAAAACAAAGCAAAAAACCAAATCCCCTAAATAAAAATAATTCAGTACTTCATTTTGAGTATGCCAGTGCTACTCTTAGACATGATGGCTCCTGCCTTCTCAAGAACTCTCAATGCACTGGTCAGTTACTTGCTCATTCTAATTTTAGCTATTTTCTGCAAGCCACCCAGGACCAGACAAGTGTCCTACATATTCTAATACAAAGTGTGCTAAGAAACAACTGCAGTCAGACCCTTTCTCAGAATTACACCCCACTGGGGCAAGCTAATAGACTTGGATCTCTCCCTACTTCCATACTCACAGTAGGGTTGGTGTTTGGACTCTGCAGATATGCCAGAAGGACATCAAATATACTTCCTAAGAGTGTGTCACAGTCTGAAAGAGAGAAAACAGACCCAAAGGACCAATACTGAGACATGGAGCAGCCAAATCCCTGCTGAAATACAGAAAGACACAGAATTGTCAAATTGTTTTGGATAAGAAAGCAAAGATGAACTCACCTTTCTTGTCTGAGAGTGCTGCAAGGACATCAAGAGCTGACTTTTGCACTCTGAAGCAATTGATCAAATTCCGGCTTATTGTGCTTCCCAGAGGAGAAGTTGGGCTCAGGAAGCCATTGCAGATTTGTAATATTGTCAGGAGAGAGCGCAGCAAAGGCACACAGGGTAAATCCACCCTTAAATGTTTCTAATGGGTGAGAAAGAAAGAAAAGAGTTTCCAGCAACAGTCCCAAGTACAGAACAATTTTAGGTCAGAAGGCAGCAAAAATTGCAACTTCTAGTGAGTTCTTAAGGTACCACAATGTCAATAACTACAAATAAATTATCTTCCTCTCTTCCAAGAACTATTGCACAGGTGGAAGGAGACTCTTCTCACTGCTTGGGAAAGTAGTTCAATTTGTATCTCTTCTCAGGATCAATAATTGCAATACAAGTAAGGTATGGTAACAAAGCTCATCAAGACAAATTTAAAACTTAAGTGCAGTCCCTCTTTAAGAGTCTCTGTATCCCTCTGCTTTCCTATTTAGAGTCTACTGAGCTAAATTTCCTTAAACTATGGAAACCCTCACTGCCAACTCCTCTCCACATTCTCTTATGTTCTACTGCAAGAGTTTGCAACCATCTTAACACTGTCTCTCAAGGACCAGTTGGATTTCCCTCTGAGTGTTACCAGTGACAGCAGCTTCTCCAGGTGGGCAAGGGTCTGACACAGGAGACCAGCACAAGATGTCTTGGAGGACAGAAGACTTTGAACAGTGACAGGATCACTGACAGACTCATCCAGCAAACCTAGGGGACCAAAGAAGGGAAGAAAGGGCTGTCAATGAATAGAAAAGGATGTGATTTTTAAAGTTTCAAAGATATTCAGGTATGTATATCCCTTCAAATGCAACTGGCAGCAGGATTTACAAACACTGCTACTGTCCTTCACCTCTCCTACTCTTATTCCTCCAGTTTTGTCTGTATCAGGCACTTAAAATACTGGCAAGCAGACTGGCCTCTAACTTTTTTGTCACAACTGTACCTGCACATTCCAGAGGCTGGGAGGCTGCTCTCAAAATACAGTCCAATGGCTGAAGCAGAACAGTCAGTGCCTGAATCCTGACATCTTGTGGGCTTCAAAGAGGAAACAGCAGTTACCAACACAAGTCAACTTCAATTCCTTCCCAAATACCTGCCCCCAAATGCTGAGCAGGACAATGATTTTCATGCAGGCTTTTAAACAAACCACCAATGACAGAGCAACAAAAGCAGTATCACAACCTGAACCTTCTTCCAAAGTCCCCTTGCTAACTGAAAGCAGAGAAGAAATGGCTCAGGAATTAAGAAGCAGCTTTATCAAGCTATGCAAATAGAGAGTAGGATCCTGTGTAAGGAGGCTGGGAGAGAGGCAGATCTTGTCAACAGAAGAGTGTCCTTCTATCTTAGAACAAGAGTGTTACTTAGCCTGTAAATCAGTATATGTATGTGCTGTATTCATCTGATGACTTCCTGCTGCTTTCTCACTACCTAAAGGGGAATTATGGAGCAGAAATACCTGCACAGTACAGAAATTTCATGGCATTAAGTCCTACCATTTGCAGAGCTTCAAAAGTCCCACTGCCAGAGGACCTGCTTGCACTGGGGTTAAGTGTTCCAGAGCAGAAGTTAATAATGGCCAAAAGCTGCCTTCAGTGCCACAAAACACAGGGGACCTGAGAAGAGAGAAGTGTAACGTATCCCAGGGTGGCAAACAGATCTATCCCAGCCCTGGCTCCAAGGTGCCAGAAGATCTTTACCGTGCCACATTAAGCAAAAGACTCGCCAGCACAGGCTGTGCTTGAACAGTCTCCTCCAGCAGAAAGGATTCTATTTGCTTTGCTATGTCCAACCAAAGGACTTCAGTCCATGCAGCATAACAACTGCCAAAACAACTGCCAAACAAACTGCTCAACAGCTTCAGTGACTGCTCGATGTGACAGGCAGAGCCAGACTGAAGTGACTCCTGTATGTGCTTTACAATCATCTGGGCACATGCTGGCCAGTCACAGTCCTTTGTACTGACAGCTTTGGATATTTCAGACTCCAGGGAGAAGGTGAGCATGTGCACCAGGAGCTGGCTGGCAGCTGAAGCCACAAACAGGCTGGGATCCCCTTGCAGAGTGAAGATCACATCCATGCCTCCTGTGGGAAAACAAAACAAAGTCACTGGAGGAAAAACCAACCATTTATGACTCTAATTCAGGTACCACACAGCTTTAAGTGGTGGTGGGGTTTTCTTATACTTTATTTGTAATCTACTGAAAATCAGCCAGTCCTTAAGAACAAGCAAACAGAAGAAGAAACTTGTTTTCAGATCCTCAGGGGTTTAACAACTCAGGATCAGACTTCAATATAACATCAGTAACATTAGGAGAGTTGACAGCAGACTCAGTGAGTATTTATGGACAGAACCTGTACCATCTCTGGACATAACCAGTAGGAAAAACATGAACAGAAGTATCAATACCACTTTTCCATCACATGGACAGCAGCATGTGCTGCACTTTAATACCAATCCAGTCTTTTAGGGCCCTCTGTACATGGGATCTTAAGCTGGTGTTAACAGCAAAATTTACATACCTGCATAACAACAACAGGATTGCAAATGTGTGCAAGCACAAAGAGATAAATGAGCCTCTGCTTAGTTATTGTGCACTAAAATCATGCTGAAATGTACCCTTTAGTAGGAGTTACAAATAAGAATACAGACAGCCCTCAATTTTATAAGGGCAATTTTATAAGATCCTTTCCCCTCTAAAAAGAGCACCACCTTCAGTGTTTGGAGAAAAAAAACCAAATGCACAACTAACTTAACAAAAGTTAACTTAATGCTTAGCTAACTTAACCAACATCTTTCAACGACTTTGGGGTTTTGACAAATGGCCTATTTTAATCTTAAATAAACAAAGGCTCCCATCTTGCTCATTTGACATCTGAGCAAGAGAGTGGAACGTCAGGGACACAGCAGATCTGGCAGCCCCACAGCACTCACCCGTGGAGCAGAGGAAGTGCAGGGCAGGCTGGTGGTGCACCATGCTGTGCACACCCTTCAGCCAGGCACTGCGCACCGCCGCGTCCTCCCACGCCGCGCCGCCCCGGGGCCCCTCCTGGCCAAAGAGCCTCCCCAGCAGCTTCTCCTGCTGAGGCAGGGCAGAACACAGGGTAAACAGTGAGCCAAGGGGCTGCTCTGTCTGAGTCAAGGCATCAGGACTGTAGTAAAACCTCCTCTTGCTAGAAGTATCACTAAAATGGGCAATTTTCAGAATCTCACGCTTAAACGCAACTTATGGGCAAACTAGAGTGTTCAAAATCAAAACTGCTTTGTTTTCAGGTGCTAAGGGACAGCTTATGTGCATCAGTTCCATCAGACTGCTTTATACACCTGTACACATCTCTTCCCTGGATGAAGCCTTGTGAGTTTTGTTCTAAAATATATCCTGTTGCAGAAAGCACGGCTTTAAAAAGCTCCCTTTTTTTGCAGGGAATCAAAAATTTCCTGTCAGCCAGAGGGAAAATGACATCTGTTAGTGCAGTTTAAATCTACAGGATCTGTCCTGGGATACAGTATTGTGCAGTGACTGCTGTGAAGCAGTGTTACCCCATACACTCTTTTGAACTAAAAACGGGATGCCCTACAGATGAGCATTCACAGTCCTGCTGTGGTGAGACAGAAGTGAGAAGCAGCTTTGCATGAGAATTGAACAGGAATGGTGATTGTAGGTCTTCGCTGTCATTTCACTTTTGCTGAGCTGTTCCACGTAAGCCATAAATTTACTAAGCAGAATATGCACATTTTGAGGGGCCATCCATACAGGAGGAGGAGACAGACACACAGCAGCAGGTACCTGGGTGGCCGACTCACCTGCAGGTGCTGGAAGCGGCTTTCGGAAGAGGCGAGGATCCCAGCTAACTGCAGGGTGAAGGACAGGATGCTGGGGCTGGGATCCGGCAGGGCCAGCACGGAGGTGATGAACTCTGTCAGACACGGGTTGTCCTGCACCAGCTCCACAGTCGGATCTGCCCAGGAGAGGCCAGAAAGCAGCAGGTCACTCCCAGGACCGTCCTGTCTCACTAAAGCAGTTCGCTGAGCTGAGCTAAGCCCTACCAGCTGTTAGAACTGATGAATTCGGGCTCACCCACAGCATTTTGAGGTGTCCCAGCACCTCAGATAGTTGTGGAGTCATTCAAATCCCGCCTGGACACCTGTTCCCGTGTCACCTGCTCTAGGTGACCCTGCCTTGGCACAGGGTTGCACTGGCTGATCTCCGGAGGTCCCTTCCAACCCGAACTATTCTGCGATTCCGTGAGGGACTCCCGCCGCCCTCGGAGCAGCCCCTGGCACTCACCGAACCACGTCAGGCTACGGAACCAGTCCAGCAGCTTCTCCAGGCAGGTGTCGTCCAGGCCGGGCTGCCGCGGGTCCGCCAGCGCGGCGCAGACGCCGGGCAGCAGCGCGGCGCACTCGGGGGTCATGGCGAAGCGGCGGCGGGCTCGGGCCACGAACCGCGACAGGGGGTCGCACATGGCCGGGGGCACTGGGACAGACACGGGGACAGACACCGGCAACGACCCCAACCCCGGGCCGGCCCGGCCGCACCGCGAGTGTCGCAAAGGGGGCGTGGCCAGTGCACCAGGGGGCGTGGTCAGGGGCGCGCTCCGGGGCAGGCGGTGTGTGCGGAACGGTGCCCACGGCCTGCAGGATGGGGT